>VKOC01002964.1:0-61894 GCA_009364415.1 Spea multiplicata | reverse complement strand
GATATGCCTGGGCATGATAGGAATGTGATTGCTGTTCCGGCGCTCAGCTGTGAAGCGCTCACCACGGGAAGACAGACGCCTCCCGCTCCCACTGCAGGGGCAGTGAGAAGGGGCAGAGGTGGTAGATAGTGATACAGGGGGATAGATAGTGAGAAAGGGGAGTTTTGTTACAAATTTTTATTCCTTTTTTGGGATGGGGGGGGGCGCCAGAGGAGTAGTCCGCACAGGGCGCCAGAACACCTAAGGCCGGCTCTGAACAGATTATTACCCCTTTTGGGATAGTTAGAAAGGAAATGCATATCATACACAAGTACAAAATAATATGAAATTGTTATATATATCACGGCTAGCTTGACTATACACTATCACTGCTGAACCATGGGGATTTGAACTGAACAGTAGAAACATGTTTTTTGTGTTAATCATTGTTAATCATTGTTCCTGGCTCTTTATAACCAAAAGAAATTCATTAAGCCAACATGTTATACCAACCACAATGCTTGAGATATGTGTTTCTGCTATGAAGGAGCCCCTGACAGTCTAATTTAAGTCTGAAATCCAGGTTGGTCTTTGGTCTAAGGAATCAGTGGAATGTCCCCTACTTATAGAAATATACTTTTTTTTTTTACACTTTAAAAAGCAGCTTTAGTATTCACTAAATCTGTTTCCTAGAGAGTTTAACTATACTGTCTAATGTCCTCAAGGGAGTTACAAATTGACCACAGATTTTCATAGATCAGACCAAACATCACCCCTGAGCACCTTGGCTTTTTTCAGAAGTTGCTGTAAGTCTTGTTGAGGTAGCAAACCATGGTTCTTCACGAAAGCTGGCACTTCAGGGGGCCTCTGAGTCTCAAAGTAGACGGTTCCATGGATTTCCATATGCTTATGTAACACAGCAAGGAACTTCTCCTTACCCTGGAGTAAAAGGCAACAACAATTAATGAGTAGTAGTCATCCATGAGTTTCATATGTTTTGCAGGTCTTGCAAACCTCATTCATTTACGTTCATACCTGTAGCTGTAGATGGACATCCAGGGGAATCCAGAAACAAGAGAAAGGAGAGAGGTGTTACTAGCATATAGTTGCTGACAGGCAGAACTGAGTGGAGCTCAGAATGTGAGTGGAGATAGGCAGAATGTGAGTGTTGGTCATCATAAGCTTTATACAATTGAACTACAAAACAGAAACATGTAATTCGGCAATGTCACAGCTACAACTTGATTATATACTCATACCCTACATCTAACAATATACAGCCACTAGTCTAGACAGATATGGCTAAAACTGAAAATAACTCGCTGAGAATGTTAATGTTATGTGAAGAAACAGACATGGGGGAAGACTAAAAGATCTAAAAACAGATCCAGTAAGAAAAGAGAGAAGTGCTTGCCCATGCAATGTGCAGGCTAGACTATTATATGCTACAGTAGTCTTTAATGAGAGGGGAGTAGAAAAGTAAAACAGCCTTCTAACAGAATTTGTTGTGGCTAATATGGAATTTAAACATGGGATTGGCATAAGACTACCTTGACTGAAAATCAAGTCCAAGGAATGAATAAAGTTCACATTTTTAACAGCAGAAAATACGAGGAGAGACTAGATGGGCAGGATGGTTCTTATTTGCCACCACATTGTATGTTTCCAGTCTGTATATCAAATGTGTTCTTGTACAGCCACAGAACTAAGCTAATCATGGAATAAAAGCTGCGATCCTACCTCTGCTTATGTATGTTGAACTATACAGGGACATAAACTGATATGGTTAATATTGTATACTTGTGATGCAGAGAATAGTATAGAAGATTCGGGATGCAATGTCGATGATCCAGACATTGATGATCCTAACCAGGTGTAATATTTGAATAGAGTATTGAAGAACTGAATTATGAGACTAGTATATTACCTTCCACATGGAAGCCTCCTTTCCATATACTACTGCCATATTCCTGACTTTGTTCAGAGCTACCTGCTGCCGCTCTGTTTCATTGAGTTCATCTGTCACAAAGCCCATGAAGGAATTATCTGGTGTGTGAGCTGTAGAGGAAGGACAAATAACATGGCAAACATAGACCAAAGAACAGTAACCATGGCATGTGTGTGACTAGCTCAGCCTCCATAAACATTGTATGTATAAGATTATATTGTAAATGGTGGATATCCGACAGTAACTCAATGGCAGTAACATGGCACTTGTATGATAAAGCCATATACTAATAACTAATCAGGCTGGTGCCCAGGATTGCGGTATCAAAATACGTTTTTATGTATGATTTTATGTGGGTACTTCTAAATGATGAAAAACAGATCAGTCAAAAAATGCAATGTCACAAATTCATGAGTGAACACTTCAAGTAGCAAGTGCAGGAATAGGGGTTACAAGCAAAAATGGAGATGCAGTTCTGTAAGTACATGTGAGGCCACTGCATAACTCTTTAAAAGGCAATTGGGCACATGGAGATGGCAGGGTGACGTGTGATGTGTACTTGTTTTCGCATACATGCCATAGCAGTCCACTATACACAACCATTTAGACCCTACAATAACAAAACCCCTCAAACTCACGGAACATGGTCATGAACTGTTTGGGGTGCAGGTTCCAATAGCCCCAGTTGGTACGGTAGCCATGGAGGGTGGCATATTCTTCATGGTTATACGGCGGTTCTGTCCCAAATGTGTCCACCACGCGTAGACGGCACCTGCAGGAGGGGGGTGTTCATGGAGGGAACCCTCTGTAAGGGGCCAAGGGTCTGTGTGGACTGGAAGGCATGGACCTGTCCCTATTAAAGGGTGGTGGGATTAATTAAAGACCAGTATGATGCTGGGGGCTTCTATATTATTAACATGAGGACTCAAAGATTATGGTTTTTTTAGAAAATAAAGACTGGTCTCGGTTGCAAAATGCGGGGTTTCAGTTAGTAATCAACTTAGGGGTTTCAAAGGCCATGAGTCTTAGATAAGAGTTGGTGGTCTGAGTGAGCAGCTTATGAACGAAGTTAACATCTCACCTGTATTTCCTGAAAGAGAGTCCCATGTGCTGCTTCATTTGCTGCATGCCATGATAGTCCGTATATATGAGGTCGAAAGGCAGAGGCTCTGTCAGCGGACAATTTCCTCTTCCAGGGGGGACTCCCAGATAACTAACATACATCAGAGGAACGGTTTTAGGAACTCATAATTGAAATGTCATGCTCTCGTTGGATCTTTGCACGGTGCTGCAAGTTGCCATGTTGTAAATGCTAATTATTTCTCAACACGGCTATTCAGAACTTCACACTTTCTCTTCTCACCTTTGAAGATCCTTGACAGACACTGTTATTTTTAGGCTGTGGCCTAGTACGTAAAGAGCCGCAAGGATATCTGCCCACTGCACCATCTCTCCCAGGGGCCCACCCTTCAGCACCCGAGGGCTAAACACATCACCAGATTCCTCTGTCAGAAAGCCAATGTGAACTAGGATCTGGAATGGAACAGGCGATGAGAACAACAGCAAAAAATCATACCTCCAAAAAAACATTTGACGTGGCCAAAGGGCCAGGGCATGGCTGTACCAGACTTCACAATGTATTGATAGCTTTTTATTTAAGTAATTTGGAAGATTTAGTTTGTTTACGCAATTTAATTGATTAATACACTTTTACCTTCTTGCACAGATATCATTGTGACTTTTAGGGCTGTAGAACACCTTGATACCCAGCAAACATTCTGAGCTCCTAGAAACCAAGGTCTCCAGGAAAGGAAAAAAGAAATAGGGTCCCAAAGAAGGACTCTCGTTCCTAACCAGGGAAATGTGGGATTTATGACAGATGTAAAAAGGTGTTACATGTTATTAATATTTACAAGTTAAATTGGGCATCCACCAAGCATGGAGAAACCTGTTGCATGAGGAAAAGCATTGTCTCCTCAACATCAAAAAAAAGAAATTGACATATTACTATAAAATACAGTAAATATGTCAACTTCTGCTGTATGGTATTAACACAGCATAGACATCTTTATGATCTACAGATTAATGTTGAATATATTTATGATGACAGGACTACTTAAACACAAAATAAACAGTTTTTGTGAGGTTAAGATAAATGCATTTTGGACAGACTTACAGTTCCACAATTAATGAATTCAGAGTGATCGAGGGAGATAATAACATATGAAGTTAGGTGACAGAGGTTGCACTACCTGCTTCTGCTCCATTGGATTGTTACCCAGTTTGATCTCTAATCTCCGGGCACCAAGCAGCCACTGAGCCTCCAGCCTGCGCAGCCTCTTCTTCATGAAGATCAGAGACTCCTTACCAGTTCCCATCAGGTCTAACAGAGAGGAGAGTTCTGTACGAAAGGCAGCCTGGGTGTAATCAAATGGTACGTAATGTTATCAATAATGTTACATCTGAGGAACCCATAGGCACAGAAATTACAAGCACATACACATATACTTGTTTTGTAGTCAGGAAATGGGTGAAGTGCAAGAAAATTAGAAAATCATTCTTAAGATGTGCAAAATATAGATGGAAAAGGGCAAAGCTATGGCTAAACTGTGCTCTTTGGGTTCCTACAGGGTTCCTAGAAAGGCAGCTCTCGGCAAACTGCTGGTCTACTTCAGAGTATCCAAAGCGGCGCCTGATATAGGTTGTGAAAAAAGTCAACTTCTGGATCTAAAACAACCTTAAAGTTGTTGCTCCACCTAGACAGAACTTTAATTCCACTCTATAGTGCAAATAAACCTCAGCAAACTTCAGTCTTTCCTCTGAATATTTAATCACCTAACAACACAGAAACTTTAAACTTTGTTTTTTTTTCAGCTTGTATGACAATAACCTTTTACTGCCTGCTTTTGTGACACGTGACGAGTGTTTCTAGTGAAAATATGAATGAAGCAAGATTTTCATTTTACATAATTATTACTGGGAAAGGTTCGAGCATTCACTAAAATAGTACTTCAGATAAAGCGTTTATTTATCAAAGTGTTAAATTCAGCAAAAGAGGTGGAACAGCATCTTTAATACACATTTTTTTTTAGTTTCCTTACGTTGTAAAGCAGTTATCATTCTAACAGCTCAAACTTTTGTGCCTGGTCCAAACAGACACTCCAAATAGCTTGAGAGTAAAGATGGTGATGCGTGATTAATATCATCAGGTACCTGTTTTTTGGGGACAGGTTTGGACAGTAGATTAAAAGATTGATTCCTCCACGGCAATATTGGGCAGAACCATTCTACTTCACTCAGATACACCAAAAAGGAGCACTCTGTGCCATCAACTCCATAGAAAGCGTAACATGGATCTGATGTCCAGCGAGATCTCATCCACTGAAACAGGACAGAACAGGCATGTGAAAGGAACAGAGGATATGAACTTTGATATATGAATCAATCAAATTATTATGACAAGCAGCAGAAAATGTATGGGTAAAATTCTGTTTCCATGCATTACCGTGAGACAGCTAAACCAAATAGCTGATTTTCAGGGTATTTGTGTTTTTTGTTATATACAATAAGTATTATACTCTGCCTTTATATTAGTAATCTTTAAAGCAGCCAGTCAATCAATTATTTGGAACAATAAAAAACGCTAAGCCATTTCTTTTCAAAGTAGTGAGACCTTACATACATCATAAATCCATACATCAAGAACACTATTTTTTACATAGCTTTCTCCGCCAACACATTATTAAACAAAAGAGCAGTATGCAATGAGTCAAGAAAAGAGACAATGGTGTGCAAGATCCTCATTCTCTTTCCTCCAGGCAATATTAGTAGTAGATACCTCAACTTTGGCAGAGCAGTCTGGAAACCTTGGATCCCGTGGAACCTCACACATGTCCCTTTGGCCTTCCAATACTACAGATATAGAAACATATGACATAAGAAACATTGCACAGAGGGACAAAAAAAGATTTGAAAATCCTCATCTTGGACTTGGATTTCCATGAGAATATATATTTTTAGGATTATGTCACAGAGCATCACTTTATGCAGGCTTCACTATTCGCACTAATAAAGAATGGTGAAAGGCCATTGAAGGTTGAGCAGGGCCAGATTCCCCATAGGCAGTTACGTAGGGTGACATGATTTTATGGGCTCGGCACACACAAAAAAAGAGAGACCTTCACAGTAACCAAACCCACTAATTCAAGTCATTTCTCACTGCCTATTTAATGTCTATGTTGCTTGTGCCTTATCCACAGATTTAAATGACTTTGACCTATAGCTGTATAAGACCTGGTTGTGCTGCTTACCCTTCCCTCTCAGGCTGTTCCTAAAAATCTGATCCACCTTCACCGCAATGTCAGACACGTTCTGCGCGATTGCCTGGATCTTCTCCATCAGTACCACTGACTGCAAACTGCACAAATTCAGTTAAATCATTATTGAGCATTTTGTAAACAAGTCTTATGTTCAATTCTCCATTTTTCAAATGTCTATTCTTGTATTGGCACAGAGGATTACCTGATTAAAGGACAGCTTTACATCAAAATAATGTTGGGGTTACCCTACCAATGCCATAGCTGGTCTCAACGTTTCCATACTTGTGCTTAAGGTAGGGTTTTGCCTTTGTATGCGGGAAGCAATACTTTGTATACAATAGTGTAAGAAGGGTGCTCATATTAAACGTCACATCCCCATGTTGTAAGTCACTTGAGTTTAAGAAGGGTACCATGGAGTGAAGAGTTGGTGAGTGTTTTGTCCTAATCGCTGTGGGGTTGCTGGGGCCCTTTTGTC
Organism: Spea multiplicata; assembly: GCA_009364415.1. NCBI lineage: Eukaryota > Metazoa > Chordata > Amphibia > Anura > Pelobatidae > Spea > Spea multiplicata. The sequence continues at coordinate 55,173 of VKOC01002964.1, read as the reverse complement.
CTAGTTATGCCACTTTCCGGGCAGGTATCCAAGGCACTGACCTATCCAAAGCGAAGTGTCCTCCTTCCTCTGCTCTGCGAGACTCACTGACATTCTCCAGACGTGCCAAGATGTCCATCCTCCGCACTAGCGTCTCCAGAATGTCATTCATCCTGCGTAAAGCACTCCGGGACTCTCCTGTGCCTAGCACTAAAATCAGAGAAATGCAACACGGTGACACAAAAATGTCCTGTTATGATATTGTTTTAGTTTTTTCCAGTTTTTTAAGCCTCATTGGCACATTATGCCAATGGAGAATGTCGATTCCCTTGCCTTCCTGATGACACAAGCACACCCAAGCTACCTTTTTGTCCCTGCTTGGCTATATAGCTATAAACAAAATGGCGATACAATCTTTGGAACCCTTCCTTCTCAGGATAAATGGTGATTCAGTGACTCGAAGACTTTACCGCTAATGTTGAGTCTGTCTGTAGCAAAACACTTTTTATGGCATCTCAATGATCTACAATAAATGACTCTGGAGCAGCTAATGGGCATAGCCATGGCTGCACAGCTGCAGAGTGACGGAGCGGTGGAAACAGGAGGAAGGTTTGGGACATTGAGCCTGATCTTCCTCCCCAGGGTGACACAGTGACACAGCCAGCAGTCATACATTAAACATGCATCTGCGTATATAAATATGTCTCTTGGCATGAACTGCACGGCAGGTTTTGCTGCACTATCCTCCTCTCCAAGCAAGGAGGGAGAAATTACTGGAGGGGTTTATGAAGTTATCTATGGTTCTGTTTCTCAACAGCTCCCAGAAGACCTTAAGCTGCTGTGACAATATCCCCCACCCCTTCCTGCAATGCTGAAGATTTCATTATCTCAGTGGAGCAATCGCGGTATGTGAGGAGGGTTGCAGTATATCTGTACTGGTTTTCTCTTTGTGTGCTCTTCCACATGAACGCGACATTCTTTTCCATATTAAGTGCTTAACCTATGATACCCGTGTATCCATGTGAACATATTTATATGTGTGTGTGTGTAACTTCCATACTCATTATATACATATAGATGAACGGAACATTGATGGATTTAGGATTTACAAATGGAGACTTGATTTTTCACTGTAGGACAGTTTGGGTTCCAGTGACCATCAATCAGCGTGGTTTAATATAAGTAGAGAGTAGAGAGTCTGATATGAAATGGACCTGTTTAAGAGATGTCCTGCTAAAGGCAGCAGAACATCGCACTGAACTGGTTAATATGACACCAAATATGTAGCAAATATACTGTCGCTTTTATGAACTTTAAACATATTCAAAACAAGGAAGATGGGAAAAAATATAAAGCTAAACGTAGAGAGGCAAAACACATTATGAGATGCACCAAAACAAACACAGAGGAAATTGCCAGATTAATAAAAAAATGACAGAAGAAATGCTAAACCAGATATAATTAAACTAAAGACAAACCAAGGGATAAGGGATAGAGCCGTCTGCTCAGATATACACTCACTGGCCACTTTATTAGGTACACCTTGCTGGCAGCGGGTTGGACCCGCTTTAGCCTTAAGAACTGCCTTCGTTCTTTGTGGCATACTTTCTACAAGGTGTAGAAAGAGATTTTGGTCCACATGGACATGATGGCATCACGCAGTTTCTGCAGATTTGTCGGCTGCACATCCATGATGCGAGTCTCCCGTTCCACCACATCCCAAAGGTGCTCTATTGGATTGAGATCTGGTGACTGTGGAGGCCATTGGAGTTAAGTGAACTCATTGTCATGGGACCAGACCAAGAACTGATAGGGGTTTAAATCCCTTACATCAGATAAATGGACAGACTAGATGGGCCAAATTGTTCTTATCTGCCATCAAATTCTACATTATTATGTTTCATATGTTTAACACCTCCAGTGAGTATGCTTTCTCCATCGAAATCCCAAACCAATATTCTTGATGTTCATTTATATAATGCCTCAACTATATTGCTTGAAGTGCAACACCTACCCTCTGTACGTATGGTGAAGGGAGAATCTGCCAAGCGTCTTGCTGAAAATTGTCCACCCAGCGAGGTCATTAGAAAGCAAAGGGTAAAAAATCCAATCCCCAGGACAAATATTCTAGGAATTGGAAAGAAACCAGAAGTTACTTCATCTAGTATGACACATTTTGTATATTAACCAAAAATATGTGTTACAACCACCATATAAAATGTACCATATTTGCTTGACGAGGTTTTTTTCAGAATAGAGGTCTGACTACCAGACTAAGATCCAGATCCCCCACAGCGCTGCAGAATACCTGGATCCTTCTGTCTGGCAGCCGGTGAATGTCTGTGTGATGTGCGCAGACAACCTCGGCTGCTGCCAGCACTTCCGCCGGTGCTTCTATGACAGAGCCCCGGCGTGACATGACCTTCTGGTCATAGAAGCCCCGGCTGAACTAATGGGCAGCCGATGTTATCTATGTACATCGCACAGACGTCCACCAGCTGCCCTCACTAGACACCAAGCAAGGAGGACAAGTCTAGTATAAGACATATCTGGTCAAAGTGGCATATAGGGAGGTGTAAGGCATTTCTGGGGGGGGGGGCAGAGTGAAATATCAGGGAGGCAGAGTGGCTATATTTTGTCACCTTACTTGAGCCTTCAGTTTTCAAACCCCTCTATAATCAGATTCTTTCCATCAGATTTCTGAATTATACAAATTGGAGGAAGATCTGGTAATTGTATCTATAATTACTGCTTGAAATTGCATTGATTTATAGTAAGTACATTGTATTGTTGCAAGATGGCGATTATATGGGCAGATGTTATGCAATCTTCTCAAAAAATGTAATGGAATGGAGACAAATTTCTATGTGCACAGTTTGTCCCCCTTGTCCTTCTGTACCCAGCTTCTCTTTTTTTCTGCACCCTCTCCCCTATATTTTATTTTCCTTTTTTTTCCTGAGAAAATAAAATACTTGATTTTCAAATATTCCAATTGTAGTTATGGGCATTAAAATGGCTAAACGCTAACTTTAATATTTTTCTCTTAAAAAAAAAAAAAAAGCCTTACCGGAAGGGCCTGAGGGTAAGGAAACATCTTCTGACCAGGACCTTCCCGTCCGAGTTCACAGACAGCATCTTCTCCCGTGGATGTCAGGATATTGTGAAGATGTGAGATGAATACGATAAGGTCCACTATAAACAGCTCTGCAAAGGAACAGTAATCGTTTTATCTAAAGGTGGAACTTTATCATACGAGAGTCCCAGCCAGGGGCTGTTCCTGTCCACATCTGGCCCTCTTACATACACCCAACACAAGTGTCCCAATTTGGACACCTAAACTGTTGGGAGTGTGTATTTCCGGAACATATAACATCGAAGTGAAGTCACAAATCTCCTTTAGGTCACTTTATTTTTCTGGAAATATCTGTACTGTGATTAAAAGTCACATTGTGAGAAGAAAAAAGTCCCAATTTTAAATATTTTCTGTTCTTGTGCGTTAAACATATTCTGAAAGCTCTCTGTACAAAGACAGAAGCAAAAATAAAACTGATGAGGCTTTGGAACCTGGGCTGCTTTTGACACATAATCTATGTTATGACTATCCATTAACATTTATAGCATGTATAAATTAGTCACAAGTAAATGTACCAAAGGTCCATGGCTCCCTTTATATAATGTGTATATACAGTGATTTTGATGTGTTACCATAGCAATAACAAATCTGGTATCATTAAGACGACTTCGCTATATCCGAGGGGAATCAAAATCAAATTAACAGAGGTGAATTTTTAAATTGCTTTGCAGCTATTTTCAAGGCAAATATATAATTAATGATAAAAACACAGACTCGCTAAAGTGTTTTTGGCGGGAGTGGATTGATCAATAAATATGCAGTCCACCGAAGGTTTCATGGCCCTCGGCCACCCTTTCCCACATCCATTTGCTGTAGTAATCTCAAGATATAATAAGTCCAATTTTTATGATTCGTAAACGGCACTTTTGGTGCAAAGTTTTATAAATAATGTTATTACCATAGCAGCCAATTATATGTTTCTGCTGGCCTGACAATTCTATTGGTTGCTATGGTAGTAAGAGCACTTCTAAAAGTCACGTTAGTAGAGATACACACACAGTCGAGGGATACAAATGGTGTAACGGGCTCAATGTATTTCATTGCTGCTTTAATTCACCTATGATTTTTAGATGTGAACCCTACAACCAATTAATGCTGTGACTTAAAACTGCATTTTTACTCTCATTTAAGGTCTTGAGCATGCGATTTGTTCAACTCTTATAGTCAACCTTTTTAAATACGTAATATCAAATCATTACCGAAAATGTTCTCACTGAAGCTGTCCTTTGAACCTTAATGATTTGATATTATGAATACCTTTTAGAACGACTGCATGCAAGCCGTGAATCATTTTCACACACATGCTGTGTATTATTACCTTTTATTTATGAAGTGCCAACAAATTTCGCAACGCTGTACCATTTAAGAGGGGCAGTAAACACGTTCATAACAAATATACATTGATACATACAAACACATCAGGTGTAACACAGTAATACCCTGTTCGTGAGTATTAGGTAGATATGTAATAGTAATAGAAAATGTCTCGGTTATGCTACCCCATAAGCCTCCCCTTCCTCTCTATAAGGGGCACAACTCAACCAGGACCAGGGAAGGAGTCGCTAACCCTAAGTGACCGGAGCTTTTTACCATTGTTAACATGTCTTTGTTCACCCATTTGTGTTCAATAGTATCCCCATGTTTTTTATTATTATTTTAGCGGACTGCCACCTCAGTGCTGCAGGGGACTTGGATGCTCCTCTCTGGCAGCCGGTGGACGTCTGCAAGATGCGCGCAGACAACCTCCGCAGCTGCCGGCACTTCCGCCGGGGCTTCTATAACGGAGCGCCGGCGTGACATGTCCTCCTGGTGCTCCACCATAGAAGCCCCAGCGGAAGTACTGGCCAGCAGCAGCGGAGTTTGTCTACGCGCATCGTGCAGACGTTCACTGGCTACCAGAGTGGAGGATCCCCCACAGAGCTGCAGGGGACCTGGATCTCTGGCAGCCAGTGAACATCTGCGCGATGCTCGCAGACCCGACACCCGACCTCTGCTGCTACCCGACACTTCCGCCAGGGCTTCTACGTCGGAGCACCGGCGTGACGTGACCTTTCGGTGCTCAGTCATAGAAGTCCCGGGTAGCAGCAGAGGTTGTCTGCGCGCATAGAGTAGACATCCACCGGCTGCACACCAGGGAGTCTGGAGCATGGGGGACAAGTCTAGGGATCCATCACATATAGTGGGTAAAAGGCATATCAGGGAGGCAGAGTGGCATATAGTGGGTATAAGGCATATCGGGGGGGCAGAGTGTCATATCTGGGAGACAGAGTGGTATATATATTGGAACTCACTTATGTGCGGTTATACTTTGATGCAAATAAATACAAAGTACCCATATAAGTGAATAAAGCATAATGCACAGATTTGGGAAGTGTGCAGTGGTCCAACTCATGCCCCAAGAAGGGTATATATTTCCCTTTTTCAGAATGCAAATGTTATTAAATGTGCATTGATTAGCCTGGAGGCTGTAATGGTGTAGCTCCTTGGAAGGTTTGTTACAGATTTGCAGTGTTTTCTACATCAGCGAATCCTGAGACTAAAACATTACCCAGGAGACAAGTATTGTCGATTATGCTATGCAAAATTCTGTATATTATAATCTGCCAAATAGCCCATATGGGGGTGATTCTAAAAACAGCCTTTGGTACTGGCATTAGACATGATATGCATTAATTTTGAAGAGATTTGCTAAATGATTGTGGAGTTGTACTACATTTATCTTTGGAAGAAGATACACCAGCAAGTGTATAATTGCCAAGAGTCCCAGATTTGCCAGGACACTCCTAACTAGGCTGACACATCTCGGCTAATGCCCTGTTTAGTGAGGCTGTCTGCAGCTGATCAGACACAGGGCTTTTTGGAAAAGTGAATTAGACAGGGTATTCTCTGTGGGTGACATGCGCCATGAAACAATGATCATGCCCTTGAATCATCGGTGGAACATAACGTGACATCATGATAATACCACAAATGTATTGTAGGTAAAAGTACATGGGATGTTATACGTAAATAAATATCCAGTCACATCCCTGTCCCCAATCTGTGTGATATGCAACAAAATTAAAGGGATCTGGAGCAGATACAAAAGGTTTTATTGTTTTACTCTTAAACACGTCACCATGCTGTATCACGGTAAAACACACAGCGGTAAAATCAAACCAGCTTTCAAGGCCCCCATTTTATCTGAAGAAGGGCATTCTGAATAATAGGCATATAGTTTTATGGAGCTTCACTCAGCTTAAGTCTACTGTCCACGCATCACTGGACCCTGCTCGCCTTCTTAATCAAATTCCCTTGTTATAGGATGTGTGTTGTGTGTCTCCCGGTACTGCGCTACCATTAGAGAAAAAAACTGGACTGCTATGGATGTGTTTTTGATCTGGGCCAGGCTTTTGATGAGGTCCATCAAGAAGCCTTGTGCAGCTGCTCCAGATCTCCAGGGTAGAGACTGCCCTGTATGCCAAATTCCTGTCCTGAAGAGAGAAGGAAGGAAGGCTGAAGTAAAGTTGAGCTGCTAATGGCAGCAATTTTCATTTTGAGGTGGTATGTGACTTAGTTGCCCACCATGTTCGCTACGTGTAAAAAGTAAGTCAGAGAACATAGGCGTTTGTTTATGACAAGAACTTTTATACTTACTGAAGTCCATACTGCCTAGGACATGTGGTACCAGGAGGAAATAAAGCATGGTGGGCTTGCTTTGAATATTACTTTTTCATAATTCAGACTTTTGAATAACTTACAAATACATTAAACAATTGAACTCTAGATATGCCAAATACTCTTATTACTGCTTAGTATATAGGAGAAGTGTTGCCCCTCTAGTGATTCTCATCCTACATCTCATCCCAGTCAATGTCTAGTCTGTCAAGGACACCACACAGGCTACATTTATTATGTTAGTGGTAACACATTTTGGGATTGCTTGTGGGTTTTTATTTATCTTTAAAAAATAATAATAATCTCCTCTTTTTCCATCACCAAAGATGGATAGATAGATAGATAGATAGATCCTTAAATTAGTCACCTTCCCTTACAGACCAACTCAAACTACCTATGCTCATTGTCTACCTTGGTATCTTTACATCAATTAAGAATAAAAATGTAAAAAAAATACTGTCCCTTCCCTTTTTCTTTATAGGCTTTTCCAGACTAGAATGAAGTGCTTTCTCCACCAGACCATTACACATATCTTGAAACACCTCTTTGGGTAAGCATGTGAGATGCAATGTGACGAATAGCATTCTCTCTATTGTTTGCGTGGCTCATGCGTCTGACTCTTATGTGCCTAGTATTTTTAATCACTGAATGATGTTCATTTATTCCACTATTCTCCAGCTTAGTTTTGTGTACCCCAGGTTCCTGGACTGGTTAAAAACTTCAGATGAGTCCAACTATGCAGCTAATAAATCCAACCAGTCCAGAAATCGTGTGTCTCGGATATTAAGGTTCTCCTTGGTGCTGATTGTTGAGCATTCTGATTTGGCTCTTGTTTACTATTGATTACTAATTTCTTTTGACTTTGGACTAATCAAGTTGACCCTGGTGAAGACCACTTGTAAACTTTAGGCTGCACACACACACACACTAATACCATATGTACCACACTCACCTGAAATCAAAGACTCAGCCAGAGGTGGAGGATGAATGTCCAGCTTAATTCCCATTAAAACCAAAAGCACTGACTGAATCTCTGCGTGAACATTTAATAGACTTGATCTGACTACATATACAGCCTCTTGACAATAGAATGAGAAATGCTTGGTGTCCTCACAAAGCCCTACCCCACCATTCTAGTTGAATTCCTACAGCTCTGTTTCCAAAGCATTGTGCAATTTCTACATTATAAACCACTCATAATTCATTTCCATCATATTGTGTCACAATTACATGTATATTTAAATAAAATATACCTGTAAGCGTACCTAAGTGATGAGCGTCCAAGTCGTTTTTGTTATCTGAAAGCACTGTGACAGCAACACCACTGCCTTCAACCGCCGATATCTCATGTCCAACTCAACCAAGACTATATGAAAAGCCACCTCAGCATTATGAGAGTTGTATTTCAACAAGGCTCAGAGAACCACAGGTTAACGAGCTCTAAATGATAGCCTCGCTTCTTGTAGCCTGTAATCGCAATAACAGAGCCATGGTTCCTAATCTTTTAGAATATATTCTCAAAGCACAACAACCGTTCAAACAAGCGTTTAGGAAAGAATGGTGTATATTTTTAGCACATATGTATAGTAGGTCAGGAAACCCCTCTCACGTACCGCCTATACATATAGATATATACCATGCACGGTAAATGACCAATAATCACTCACACATTCACAAATATGTATACAGTTCTGCGTGTTACATGTAACATCTGTTATCTGTTCTTCAAATAGCATTATCTACAACATTTTAATGTATCTATTTATAATGAATGTATACGTGAAGACTCTCCTTTGTGAGAGGTTGCATATATATATAATGTACCCTAAATAGGTGTAACCCTGCAACCTGGTACATTAGATGTATTTGTAAAGTATGTATATTACATGTATTATATAATATATTATATATATGTAATATATTTTAGTTATTATATATATATATATATGTCAAATACATCCACAGCAATCATACCTGTGTGTAGAGTATATGAGTATATGACCACTGATAAGATACACACCACAGACGATCTATACCCTACATACATCACATTTTGCCTACATGTAAAAGTAATGTAATGTTACATATCACCAGGGCACATGCCTCTTACACAAAATGCAAGCTGGCCATAGCTATCCATACCTCAACGTCTCATCCAGCTCCTCAGTCTGGGATCACGGATCAGCCCATTTGGTGGGTAATAGTAAATACCCCATACTCTCCGTAAGAATCTTGCCTCTGCCTCCCTCCGGGCTGTGCACTGCGCTTCGCCAGCACCGAGTAGAGGGATGCACCGTCTCCGATAGAGTGCGAGTGTCTCACACCAACAACACACATGTCGCCATCTGCTGTCGGTGTTGGGGTACTACACGGTTGCTGCTTACTACCCGGACCCTGAACTGATTGTAGTGCGTTGACTATTTCTCTGCCTTACTGATTCACAGTGATCGCTTTTTTTTACCCAGCTTTCTCCTAATCATGAGGGCAATTACACGCCAACAGATGGTGATTTCAGACACAGAGCTGGGGCACGGTGTCAAATATATGTTCTTCAACTGTATTTTAATGAACAAAATGAAGATGCAGATTGTATCTCTAAATGTCTTTCCTAGGGCTATTGCAGGGCTCCCCACATTGTCAGGGGTCGGGACCTAAGCTTATGTTCTACAGTGGGTAGTAAAAACAGTTGTGTATTTTGTGTTGATTAGGCATATCCGCTGCAATGTAATAGACCCCCTACACAATCTAACATATTGTTGCATGGAGACACTCAGTCTCAAGGGGTTCCAAGTCTACCAGCAACCCATGTGTTAGGGAGGCAGAAAAAGATGGCCCTGCCGTGTCATGTCGTGATAGAACCCTGTGCTCTCCTCTCAGAAGGCCTAGGGAAGGCACGGCTTCCACCAGCACTATTTCCACATTAAAGATTTGCTTATAAGAAATCAGATTGAGTGACTAACTCGTCATCTTCCTTCTCCCTGTCTTCTATATAAACCCAGTGCGTGGAACGAAGTTGGGCCTATTAATAGCAGAGCTTGTGGTTCACCGCTGTGAAGCAGAAGGTGTGGAGGAAAGGTGACATCCACATTTATAACTCTAGAACTGGTACAAAATGCCAGCCCTCGGAAAGTATCGTCCCTCAGGTCCCCGCTGATCTCAGTACTGTGAATATTTCAGGGTGCGATGTGGGAAGGGAGAGATAAATATAGACAACTAATGTCTAAAAAAGACTATATTTCAACACATGCGAGAGGGGGAGAACTCAATGAATTGCCTTTATTTCAACAATCCAACCGAAAGAGACAGGAATAATAGTTCTGTAGGCTCATCCTTAATTCAGGGAATGAGATTATTGATTTGAATTCTCTTAGTCTTTGGTCCGCGGAGGCTAATATCGATGCAAACTATAGAGTTTCTGTTGTGCAGGTTTATTCACTAACGGTGAGATCAAACACTTCATCTTACCGCAGTAATTATTCATCTTGAGGGGAACAATTTAGCCCTTCTTGCAGGAGAAAGTCACATTTTCAGCCCTTTATAACGTGTAGTTAATGAAAGCTCATTACTTTTCACAGTTCAGTGAAAAGAGACCCTAAATATTTCCATTGTTATAATTGTGCAAGCAAAACGCTCATATAGAGTGTTAGAGTCCAGGGGTGGGATTGATTTACGATATATACCGATAGCGGTATTACTATATAGAATGCCAACATGTGGCTTATTATAATATAACGGAGACTGAAGTGATCTGACATATAGTGAGCATTACTTAACGTAATGATGCCTGTTCACCCATGCTTAAATATGTGGCATCAAAAGCTTACCAGGTCTCAAAGTGCTGGTCTTAGCTTAATTTGTGCTCTGTGAGATTAACAGAAAAATCACCAAATACTCTCTGTGAATACAGGAGTAGAGCAGCCAGTCCCCATTCAATAAATACCTGGTCAATAAATCCCCTCTGGGTAAAGGGGCAGATTCTCCGGGTAACCCAGTCCGGAGCTGACGCCATCCTATTCTACACTGCTGGGATCGTATAAAAGACTCCCAGTAGGTGCTTTTGCTACCAGTATGTCATGGGTGATATCACTACTTGAATGCAGGTGACTCAATTAAGGACCAGTGTTAGAGCCATTTGGCTTGCGTGGAACCCAATAAGCCAGTTACTACTAAAATGTTAACATTTATCTCCAGGGTGAAATTACTAAATTGTGTAGTGCTGCTTGTATGTGTGCCTTTGCACTGGGGTGAATAAACCATTAAGAGGGTTAGAGCAAGAAGGGAAAAAAAATGTGACAGAAAAGAATTATGAAGAACCTAGTTTTCGTGTCTGAGTCTCAGCCAACATATACGCTATGCGTGTTGTGATGCATCACGTGACCACTTATGACATCCTCCTTCTTACGGTAATTCCTGCAAAATGCATTTTTATAACCGCTTACGTATCACAATCTCAGAGTTTGCTGAGTAGAATCTTAGGAAAGAAGCAGAAAGGAAAATTAGAATCCTCAACAACTCCAAGTTTTTTACTGGCCGTGTGTTAGTTGTGTGCCGGTGTGTTGGTTGTGTACATGTGTTTGTATATAGCACATACTATTTAGTATTACAAAAGATAAACCAGACCCTTTCCTGCTTCCATGAATATCACCAAACAAGCATCCCGCACATGTATGGATTATAAGATGATTTCATATGAAAGACTTCACCTTTGCTCTCTAATGGCAAACGTGATTATTCTTGCTGGCCGCAGGGCCAGGTATGTACAGCATATACCGAGACAGCGGGGATCGGGTACGACTATCTCCTGTGGAGGACACCTTGTCAGACACTTCATATGCATTTGGTTATGATGTGGGGAGTAAACAGCTCTGTCGCCATAGTAACAAAATAAGCCCCCGAGACTATTACTGCACTGGATTTCTGCTCCCTATGGCACTCTGAATGCACCTTACGATCCTGCGGATGCTTGTGCTATTACTGTACTGATATCTCTCCTTCCTCGCATAAAATTCGCCATCACACCATGCAGCGAATCATCGCTATACCTGACAGCGCCCTACAAATACTAAACCGTGTCACTGCGCTTTAATACTGCCTTAAACACAATCGCCTTCTACCCTCCAACCATCTCTGCTTTTCTGTGCTATGTATTATCTCATGGCCCTGGGAATGGTCCCAAGTCCAGTGCCTTTGTCTTGTTTATTCTTGTAATGGCCCTGCCAAAATTCACACACGCGCACGCACACACACGCACACACACGCACACACACGCACACACAAACACTGTAGCTCCAGCTTACCTCCCAGTTGTCTTTTGCATCCCTGTACAGTTCCGTGTTGACACCGTCAGCGTGTCTGTGTTTTAACACATCTCTCATCAGAGAGAGAATTTAACTCCATAGAGGTTTAGCCAGAAACCGGCTAATACCCATTTCCCAGCAGAGGTGGGCTGAACTGATTATGTGCAGTCGTATGAATCCACTGCAAGGTGCTGCGTACACTGGGGTCTTAGCCAGGGTCACCCTCTGAGTAATTCCCATACGCCTCTTATTTTCTGTCCTGCCCATACATAGTTCTAGAACTACAGATATAATCACCATAATATATATATAATCATTTGCTTCAGTAACTGACAGCGACAGAAATCTCCCCCAGAGGGTATTCAACCACCAGATTATCTATGCTACTTCCTAGGGACCTTGACATTGATGTGCATACCTCGCTTAATGCCAATCACGTTTTCTCTGGGGAGGTGGGGGGGTTAGTATTCTTTTGAGGGCGATGTGAAGCCTAATCCTGCTTGTAATGTTTCTAGCGCCTGTGTTCAATTTATGGAACTTTGGCCCCCTAACCCTTTTGAGGTTCCCCACTGTCATACATGTAGCATATTTTGAATCTGAATATGTAAATACATGTATTTTGCTCCTGTGGGTTTTTTATGGAGTAAATAGACTAGGTCACTAGTAGCAAGGCCACCATGTGCACAAAGAGACCACTGAGAGCTGAGGGCCAGAGTCTGCAGGGACCTTGTAGAGTAACCAGAGTATATAAGAGTACTTCAGTATTGTAAATGGTCAATATTGAATACGGCTTATGGGGGTTTCCGTCACTAAACTGGGGTGATCTATTTCCTACAATCACCACCTTATCAACCGTTCATTCATAGGAGCAACTGCTGACGAGAATAGGTACAAGAAATACGCTGTAGATATTAGAGAAGCGGATTGCAGGGAGATGAAAAACAGATCGGGAGAAACACTAATGAAGAGTTCTTCAATGAATGAGAATACACTGATTAAATATGATTTAGTAAACGACAAAGAAAGATAACAAAGATCATTTTGACACCATTGTGATAATTAAGAAGACACGGTTTCATGCATGCATACTAATACATTGTATTTAAATTAATTTTCATTTTGGGATGTGGTATTACAAAAGGCAAATGTTGAAAATTACATTATGTGAATGTTACTGTTAGGTCTTATAGAACTACAAGGGTTAACTAGGGAGTTCAGTGATATGCTTTGAAGCAGACCATTTAAATGGAAAATCATTTCAGCGCCAACAAGACCAGAGAATAGCGATTCAGCATCAGTATGAGGTCCGATAGAGAAATAAATAAACGTTTGTTGGTAGCCGGTTTTATACTGAGCATTCTCAGCAGCCAGGGAAATCCCAGAGGATATTCCAGCTTAGAGATAAGCAAACCATTCCCCCCATCTCTGTGTCACTTATTCCGGTGCTAATAGCTACATTTTGCTTGCATTTTGTTGGCGTCTTGGACAGAGGCGTGTGGAGCTGTCCTCGATATGTGGTGCTGAATTCTCAGAGCGGCGTTTATCAGTCCGCACAGCTTTATGTTTACTAGGAACCATTTTAAACGAGAGCAAGGGTGACGAACAGACCGATGATTAACCCTTTCCTTATCTTTGAGGCCAGTCATGGATCAAGGTCTGAAGCTATTAGCCATTTATAAACCCAAACAAGTTCTCTTCTTCAAAGCCGTGTGGGTTAGATCACGAACTAATGAACACCTTCTCGTCGTCTTTATTTTGTGCATATAGATAAATTTCATATATAATAAAGTGAGTTAGGAATTTGGGTTCAGCTTATCTTGTAGATCTGTCTGGACTTTAACTTTTAAACAGTAGAATGATATAAGTTATTAGATTTAAGGGGAAGTATGTGGGCCCAGGTAGAATTTATCGCAGCAAAAGCATAAACAATCAGAATTTGTAAGGGGTGCTTTGAAAAAATTAACATATACATTGGGCAGAATAAAAACCTTCTAGAACCTCAGTATTCCTCAACACCTACTTCTCACTAACACTCGGGAGCTTTAGTCTTCCTACAATCTCTCTGCCTCCACCATTCAATCTCTATTACTTTATTTTCTTACCCTAATATCTATCACTCATCTTCACTGCTGCTCACCCATCACATTGTTTATCTCTTCCAAACAGAACGCTCTTCCATACTTATTTAACTCGCCCTCTCTCATCAGCTTCTTACTGTCCCATAGTGTCTTTCAACGTGCATCTCCCCTCCCAACACCTACCTCATCTACCTACACTAAGCGCTTACCTTGACTCCTGGTGCCAGGCTTCGCCTCCTTACTCCTCTCTAGTAAGCACTAAATACATAAAGACCCTGCATGCAAATGAACCAATGAAAGAGTTAAAAGACACACGTTGAATTTAAATCGGACCATTTTCTGGTTACACTCCACAACCATCAGCCATTGTTGAAATGGTTGACACGATTAGCCCCTGACAGCTTTAAACATATTACAAGGTGGGTGTATATTTGCATAGATTTGCATATCTGTGCATACATAGTGTTCTCATTAGTTCTCCTGTGCATACGCAATGACGTATTTGGAAATGTAACTCATTTGAGAAGCTAGCGTGAGGCGAATGACTGAAAGGAACGAGTTTTGTCTTTTACAAACAAAGGAGATTTTTGTAGAAAAGGTTTAAAAGTGGTCTTATCATCTTTGTGATCAGTGGAATGGTCTAATTAGAGAGAGCTGGCAGCTATGGTGATAGAGACCACTTTTAAAACTTTCCGCCAGAATCATTTTTTATATTTAAACACCTGTGAGAATCCCTCCGGTGGTCCCTTAGTTTAGTATGTGCTATAGCCAATGGATAGACCTCAAAGTCCTTTTCGGTTTCCCAAGTGTTATGTGATACGTGTCGGTCTGTGCATCATAATGCATCCAATCTATAGTGTAATTCTTGCACATCTAATGGGAGGGGGTGCAGAAAGAGAGAAAATTGAACAGTAATAGGCTTATCCTCTAATCACTCCTGATTTGCCTGATCTGTTGTGTCGGTATCTTCATCCTGGCTTTAATTCAACTAATTTACTACATGCCAGAGATAGAGTGTAGCCTGCTGATATCCAGGAAAGAAACTTGATGATGATACCTGACTCTGTGATTGCGATCATCCATGGGATTGGCAGGCCTGTATAAACACCTGTAGGTTTTGGCAAGCTATTGTAAATGTGTGCCAATTCTGCTGATTTCGGCTACCATCATAGGACATATTTGGCCTCATCGTCTTCTGTGTGCTGCAGTTTTCATGCAATGCGGCCAATCGTTAAAATATCCAAATAATTCATTAACCAGGCAATAATAGGCTATGATTTCACATCAGGTGAAATGTTCAGTCAATAGACTAAGATCAGCCAATCTTTTAAAGGAAAGAATAATGGCACCCAATGCTTACAAGAAAGAAAGAAAGAAAGAAAGAAAGAAAGAAAGAAAGAAAGAAAGAAAGAAAGAAAGAAAGAAAGAAAGAAAGAAAGAAAGAAAGAAAGAAAGAAAGAAAAGACATGGAGAAGGACAGGAGATAAGAAAAGATTTAAGGGAAGTCAAGCCAAGATTAAATGAGATTGATGTTCTATCTGAGAAGCTTCTTCAGCTGGAGTGTTTTTGTTATTGAGAGATATTACAAGACACATTGAAAAAATCTAAATGAGAGGCTATTTCGTGGAATACAGCTCCGCTTATCACATTTTGCAAAACAAAAGCCTGGCAAACTTGAGAAAAGCAATTAAAGATTTGGATACTGAATGAAGCATAAAGATGTGAATGGGACATTTAAAGACGCGCAATAAATCAGACGGCGCAATAAGTACTGTGTATCTCAATGTGTCAGAACATGCAGATTGTGCGAGGACATGTGGGTGTATTTAGAGGCCTGTCTGTACAGCCGAATATTTATAGCTGTGTTTGTGTCTGTCCATATGACTTCAGTAAAGAATAAGATCTGATTTCCTGAGCATGATGACTATATTAGTAATACGTCATAAAACTAGAAGAAAATGATTAGTACATGGACGGGCAGACAATAATTAAGGATAAATAGGGATAGGGAAGCCTATTAGGTGTTTTGGTCTTAATCAGAAGGGGTATGGATTGAGTGCTAGACCATGTAAGAACATCTGGGGAGGTTCCGGGCACCACCTGAGAAGACCCAGAAAGGGTTAAATATGCTAATAACTGTATCATCACTAAGCGGGGAGGGCAGGCAAGAGACTCTAATGTATTCTAAATGAGTGAGACACCCACGAGGCATCTTTGTTTTATATAAAGCCACATATCACATGTATATAATGAGTTGCCTTGTGGCCGTCATGGAGCTTCACAGTGCAGAACACTAGCATTTGATGTTAGAAAAACACTTAAAGATGATGTTCCACCTTCTCTGTTGAATTTAACTTTCATAACTAAATGTCCCATTAGCAACATCATTCATAGCACTGTCCAAACCCTTCACAGAAATAATTCCTTATTCAAGTAAACACTCGACATGCAACATTTATATTCTTGTGCTCATTTGTCAAGTGACACAAAATCAGGCATCTATATGTTGTTGTCAATAGAAAGCAGCCCTGCAAGGGACCTGGATCCTCCCCTCTGGCAGCTGGTGAACGCCTGCGCGATGCGACTTCTGCCAGGGCTTCTATGACTGAGCACCGGAAGGTCATGTCACGCTGGTGCTCCGTCGCAGAAGCCCAGGCGGAAGTCCCGTGTAGCAGCGGAGGTTTTCTGCTCGCATCGCTCAGACGTCTACCGGCTGCCCCTACTTGACACCAGGAGCACTGGGGACAAGTCTAGGGATGCATTGGTAAGTCGGGGAGCATATAGGGGGGAATAAGGCATATCTGGGGGGCAGAGTGGTAAATGGGGGGGTATAAGGCTACTACTTCTTATACCGGAAGTATGGATGGAAAACTATTATGTAAAGCCTATCTGATGTTCAACTCCAAACAGGGGATTCTAGAAGCAGCGAGAGGATTTTCCTGTGACCTCCTTCGTGCTGAGATCTGTGTTTTCTGCATTGAGTTTCTTCTTTTTTATATACCTGCTGTGGGTAGCAAAAACGATGATCCTCGTTTCCACAGTAACAGTCAAAAAAACTGCATCGCCTATTTTTCTACCATCATAAAACATTCCCTGCTACTTTCTAGTGAATATTCTGTTCACGGGGAGAAGTGACCGTCTGGTGCTTGTCTGTATACCGCCTCAGGGCTGATCTTCTCAGAACACGCAGAGAGACCTCATGGCTATGTAGATATGATGATCATTCCATTATCAAAATTATGTTTTCAAACACAACTACCAAGACACCTCACGTATGTTTTGTCAGAATAATATATTTATGAAACGAACGGGAAATACCCTACAGTCCTTTGATCCTGCCCTTCCAAGACACAGAGACATTCAAGCAGTGACCTGTGGTCCTTTGAGTCTCTCCTTTCCTTGTCAAGTTGACACGGCCAGACGTTAAGGGATGTTTGCTCTACCGAATCCGTCTGCCGATAAAAGAAAAGCAGGACATATGTTACCATATGTCTGTGCCTACAATAAAGAGGGGACACAAAATCAATCAAGTACATCTCTACAAATTCTTGGTGACAACCTGACAGAGGCAGAACGGACCGGTGGCCATCAAGTCTATTCCTTCAAGTGCAACATGACACACAAAAAAAAACCTCTTTCATGGTTATCATTTTCTCTTTCTACAAGAATACATCAACTGTTTAGACCAGCTAGTATTTATTGGCAGTGCCCAACCGAGGCTTAGATGAGCAGTGATAGGGGGACAATTTCTTATTACGTTCTCCTCTAGAGCCTTATAACAATTAGCATAATCATCGGCGAGGAAATGAATCAAGCCAGTGCTTATTAACATTTATTGCTAACGAGCATCTTTCTTCCTGCACGGTGTCTTGAGATAAAGATATATGGCTAACATTTTCCGTCATATGCATTTGATAATTAAGAACTCCCCAGTAAAGCATTAGATAAGAATTCAGTTTGTGTCGTAGGGAAGAACACATTTTATCTGTGAAGGAAATGCTCTTGGGACTTTGCTCTTGTTTGTCTGATTATTGCATAGATTTTAGCTCTATTATCATACATTGTAGGGCTTAGACAGTAAGGGAATGCAAAATCATCCATCCCATGTCTATAAGTAAGGATCGCGACGTTGCCGTTGTTTTGTTTGCGATGCCCTTAGCAAAGGAGGGCTAACAAAGGAGCTGGTGGCAAATGTTCCATGGACTGCTCTGATCTTTACGTTTTGAGCCACTAACATTATGTAGAGGTGAGCAGCGCTGTGTCTTTTTACAGTAATTGCCTTTTTTCACACTCTTTTTTTTTATTCAGCGAACGTCAGGCATGACAGAAATATGTTTGGCTTTCTATCTGTCCCTGGGCTGAACATGGCACTCCTAATTTTTCAGCTGGTGGAATATAAAAGTATAACCTTGAGATATATACATTTTTATAGGGATTGTCCTGAAAATGATTATAGGCAGAAAAAGCACCAGTTTGAACATCTGCTGAAATTATACAAAAGCCTCGGGCCTCTTTTTGTTTACGACAGGGAGCTTTACACATATGACACACAGGTTCAATTTAGACAATGATGATCATGTTTTCAGTTCGAAATAGCCCTTTTATACAACTTTTATTGTTTATCATAATGTAAAAATACATATTCTTGAGCCCAGCGTTTAACAGGGAATCTGGCATTAAACATACACCTGGTCACAGTGGTAGTTTAAGTGGACAGTACAGGCTTTTGTTTATAATAAAGATAACAATGGTACATTTTGTAATTTAAAGTAGGATTCGAATTTTCACCCTGCTCTGGAAGAATTAGCAGTAGGTTAAATGAATAGGAATTGCAAACAAATAAAAATTTGTTTCGGCTATATTATGACCTCACAAGACATTGCTGACATTACCAAACAAGAGTAGTTGCTGAGACCTATGACAAGCTATGACCCACTTTGCCGGGCGCTACAAAGATGCCATGTGGTGAAGACGTGAAGCTTCTTATTGCCTTTGAAGCTTTTAAGTAGCGAGCTTACTAAGCCCAATGACAGTATTGATCACAGCATAAGAGCATTTCCCTGTGTTAACAGGTGATCACATAACTGTTAATTTTGTACACTGTCATATTTAATGTTATTAATATGCTCATAACACTATGAATGGGAATAAAAACAAGCCCTGGAAATAATTGAGTACTAGCCCCATATTTCATGGTGCCATTTTTGAGCACACTGCACATGCCCGGTTCTGGCCCCAATAGTTTTTGTTCACAATATGGACAAACTCTGAATTTTAAAGTATATTCAAAACATATAAGTCTTAAGACAACATATGAAAACACATACATCCTAATTTCACTGTGGCCCATGACATCATGGCTGGGACCAACTGAGGGAGCACCAGTACAGTATAATGCATAAAAAAAACCCATCTAAATATGAAATGAACCGTTTTCAAATGTATTTAAATAAATGACTAAAAATAAAGTTATTTCAACTAGAGAAATTACTTTCACAGTAGGTAATAAACATTCAAAATAAACTTGTAGCTCTTCTAAAATAAATTGGAGCTAAAAATGTAAGAGGGAGGGTGAAGGAGGGGAACTGTATGTGTGAGCTGCATGGATGATCAGAGAGAGTGAATGTGTAAGTGTATATTGTTAGAGTGGCTGTGTGTGTATGTAAGTGTATGGTTTTAGATTGTGTGTCCATGTATGTTTATATGTGTAAGTGCATGGTCTTAGAGTGGTTGTTTACATGTATTATGTTGGAGGGGCTATGTTTATGTATGCATAAGTGTTTGATGTTGGAGTGGCTGTTAGTGTGTATGTACATGTGCATGGTGTGTATGCATCTATGTGTAAAGTGTTACTGGGTATGTGTGTATGTATGTTGTTGGTGTTAGAGTAGTGTTAGTGTAGAGGTGCCCCTGACCATCATCTACCAATCGTCATCATATCATATTCCTCTCCAACATTTTTATCCCCTATAATTATCACCCCCTATTGCACCACATGTATCTCCATCCTTATAACTTCTAATCATCTTTATAACCATGCCTCTTTCCCCTTGCCTTAGCATGCCCCCTTCATAATCATACAATATTCAATACTTTTCACTAATTCATACAGTTTAACACAGTGGGGTAATGAGAACCACAGGGCCTTGTTGTGAAAATTGACTTCAGAAGCAACATGTGCCACAGTGCCACCTTTGTCTCTGAAGCAGTTCAGCCACATGTGCCCTCAAAACAGCTTCTCTGTACCATTGTACCCCCGAACAGCTTGCCTGTACTATAGTTTGCTCCCAAACAGATTGTCTGGGCCATCTTTGCAACCAAACAGCCTGCCTGTGTCATCACAGCCCTAAGTATATATGTGCCATCTTTGCCCCCAAACAGCTTGTTAGTGACCCCAGTCTGCCTGTTATACATTTGCCCCCAAACAGCTTGTCAGTGCCCCCAAATATCTTTGCCACCAAACAGCTTGCCAGTGTCCCCAAACAGCCTGCCTGTTCTGTCTTTGCTAAGCAGCTTGTCAGTTCACCTACATAGCCTACCTGAGCCACCTTTGTCCCCCAAACAGTTGTTATTTCCACATTTGCCCCCCAAACAGCTTGTCTGTGCCATATTTGCCCCCACACAGCTTGTCTGTGCCATCTTTTGCTCCCAAACAGCTCCCCCAAACAGCATTTTAAGGAAATATTTGCCCCTAAACAGCTTAAATGTGCCATATTTGTCCCCAAACATCTTTGCCATCAAACAGCTTAATGTAACAAAAGAAAAACACACCTCCACGTGATAAATATAAAAGTAAATATAAATACCCTAATAGGATAAGCAGCTCCCAAAAACAACACTCCTCATAAAGTGTACAGCAGCAAATATATCAAAGAATGGGGCGCATAAACATGTAAAAAAGAAAAAAAACAAGAATACAATAGTGTAATATGTCAAAATGTAGAAAATGAGTGATAATAACGTAATGCACTCACAAAAGTAATAAATAAAAGAGGCCCATCGAATAAGAGGATAATCTTCTGAATATCTGGAATAGAAATGAAGAAGACCGCAAATGGTGCAGTATCAAGAAACTATATTTAATAAGGAAAGAGCTTTAAGAGGAAATCACCTATAAGATCACCTATTGTTACTAGAAATAGATCCCAGGCTTCTAATGAATTTAATAAGGCTTTTTTAGCCAAGGGGCCATCCCCAAAGAGAAAACCGTTATTGAAAGACCAAACATACCACTCACGCAGGGATTACGAGTCAGAATTTCTAACGATCCCCTTCTCTCCAATAAAGAAAAGAAAAACCTTAAGGTACCAAGAGGACAGAGAGGAAAGGGAAGATCATTAAAATCTGACAATAAAATTCTAAAAAATGAGGTAATTAATTTATCAGCACATCCCTTGAATCCAACAGAGCTAACTTTATTAAATAAAGGTTTAAAATTTGCCCCTAATAGGGGACCAAATAGTTTTAATTTGTTTTTAGATGTGCAAAAATATGTTAGAAAACTAACTATTAAAAGATTTTTCTTACAAAAAGATAATGAAATGGTAAGCAATAGAGATTCAGTAGATATATTCACTCATACTAACTTTAAACCCAAATCCACCTTTTATCCTCAAAGAAATAAAGGGGAACATCTAGAAGTCTTTTCAGACATGCTCATAAAAGAGCTTAGTAAATTTGAAATGGACAAAAAGAGACAACATAACCTAACGAAAAAAGAATATGAAAGTCTAAAAACCTTAAAAGAAAACCATCAAATAGTTATAAAAGCTGCAGATAAAGGAGGAGCTACAGTCATTTTAGACAGAGCATATTATATGAAAGAATCACATCGTCTGTTAAACGACGAAGTTACATATGAAAAATTAATAGGAGATCCTACTAAATTATTTCAGAACGAATTATATAAATTGCTATTGGAAGGTAAAAATCAAAATATCTTAAATAAAAATGAGTTAGATTTTCTAAATATCAAGTTTCCTAAAATTGCAATTTTTTATTTCTTACCTAAAATTCATAAGGATCCTATAAATCCTCCAGGTCGGCCCATAATAAGTGGGATAAATTCGCTGACTAATAATTTATCACAATATGTGGACTATTTTTTACAAAATTATGTGGTCACGGTTCCATCCTACATTAAAGATACAATACATGTATTAAAAATTGTGGAGAATATTACTTGGTCCAAAAATTATATTTGGGCCACTGTAGACGTATCCTCTTTGTATACAGCAATCCCTCATGAAAGAGGGATTAAAACAATTGAAACTATACTTAAAAATGATGAAAAAATGAATCATCTACAGAGTCAGTTCATTGTAAAATGTATTTACTTTATTCTCACCCACAATTATTTTTTCTTTGACCAAAAATTTTATTTACAAAAATGCGGCACTGCCATGGGGACCAGATTTGCACCAAGTTATGCGAATTTATATGTCGCAGATTGGGAGACCAATCACATCTGGTCTAATAACCCCTTTGGTGCAAATCTGGTCCTCTGGAAACGCTATATTGATGACGTTCTAATAATTTGGAACGGATCAATGGAAAATTTAGAACAATTTTTAGTGCACATTAATCAGAATGAATATAATTTGATTTTTACATCTAATATTAGTAAGGAACAAATTAATTTTCTGGATCTCATTTTAATTGGTATAGACAATGAAAAAATAGGTTCGAAGACTTTTTTCAAACCTACGGACGGAAATGGCTATATTGACTTCTCTAGTCGACATCATCCGCAATGGCTAAAAAATATCCCTAAAGGACAATTAGTGAGGATAAGGAGGAACTGCACATATGATGCAGATTTCCTCCTCCAGAGCCAAAAGCTAATGGAGAAATTTGAAGAGAGAAACTACCCTAGAGAACTATTAACGGAGAGTTTATCACAAGTTAAAAACATAAAGAGAAGTGACCTGTTACAAAATAAATCTCAAAAAAATGAAGATTTGAATTTTAACTTCGCTTTCTGTACTCAGTACAACGACAGAGCATGGCAGATAAAACGGGCAATTAAAAAATGTTGGCCAATTCTGAAGGGAGACAATATTCTTCAAAATTACCTTCCAGAAGAACCTAAAATTATTTACAAAAAATTAAATAATCTAAAAAATATTGTAGCCCCCAGTGCTCTCCCAAGAATAAACACTGGTGAACACTTTTTATCACAAAAACCTCCAGGCTTCTTTCGGTGCGGAGCATGCAAGTTTTGTAAAACATGTTACACACAAAATAAAAAAACTACCACATTTAAATGTACTATCACTAAAAGAGAATACGAGATCCGTCATTTTATACATTGTAAATCTAAAAACATCATTTATCTTTTAGAATGCAAATGTGGCATCCAATATATAGGCCGCACCTCCAGAGAATTAAAAATTAGGGGTTTGGAACACCTAGGAGGGATTCGAAATAAAAATGTAAAACATAGTGTTCCCAGACATTGTTTAAATTGTACAAAATTCTCCCTTGCTGACTTCAAAATGATAGGAATAGACAAAGTATCCCCTCACTGGAGAGGGGGGGATATAAAAGAAATGCTAGCTAAAAAGGAGACGGAGTGGATTTATAAATTTCAAACTTTTAAAAAGGATGGTCTAAATGTTGAACTGGATTTATTAATATATTTATAACAGTAACATATATTTATATATACTATTTATTAAGACACTTTTAATATAATTGTACTTTTATATATTTTATTTATTTTTATATGCATTCATATATATTTTTAATTGGACTATTATTATTTTAAATTGCATTTTAAAAATATTTTTATAATATATACTAATATATTTTTATATATATCATATTTATTTACATATTTTTTTATATATATATTTATCATTTTTTTGATACATTATATTATATATTTTTACCCAGCTCATCATTGATTTTTGGACCTTCCTTTTTTCTCCTCTTCCTCTTATAAACCCATCTTTTGGCCACAGGCTCCTTTTTTGAAGTTTCCTTCTGTCTTTATTCATATATTATTCATATATTTTCTACATATATCTATATACCTGTATTTTTACCCATTGCTTACCTGAGTGTTATACATATCATATACACGTTCTTATCCATATATATATTACTTACCTCATTATTTAAAGAATAGACACAAACTAAGTGTTTGGTTTTTAAACATTTTTATTGATTGTATCTTGTTGTTTTGTGTACTTTGTCCCTGTATATTTGGTCCGAGGCATCCAAAAATACGGAGATTGCAGAATTCGTTTCAGCGTTCCTTTGGATGAACTACATAGATACTGCCCACGGGATGAACGCAACGGTGCGTGGAGACACGGCCGCGTCAATACGCGATTACGCGATGACACGGTGAGACGGCGTCAACACGTTACTACGCGATGACGAAACCACGAGAACGCCCATGCACGGTCCCGTTACGGCATGACGACAACTACCCGGAACTACTAGGAATCGCTTATAAAACGAAGGATTTTACGATGCGGACCTATAGATCATTTGCCCGAATACTTTGACTTTTCTCCTGAAGAAGCCAACAAAGCTTGGCGAAACGCGTTGAGACCTTACTGCATCTGGACATCTTTGATCTGCTGGACGTTTTTATTCCGTTTTTTTGCATAACATATCGGTTATGCCACCTTATTTGTGAGTTTTTTAACTCTTTCCTTATTAAATATAGTTTCTTTATACTGCACCATTTGTGGTCTTCTTCATTTCTATTCCAGATATTCAGAAGATTATCTTCTTATTCGATGGGCCTCTTTTACTCATTGCTTTTGTGAGTGCATTACGTTATCCTCACTCATTTTTTACATTTTTTGACATATTACACTATTGTATTCTTGTTTTTTTCTTTTTTCACATGTTTATGCGCCCCATTCTTTGATATATTTGTAGCTTTAATGCTGGGCTGGAATATAAAAAGGCTACACGTCTTTCGGAATTAACATAATCTACGCCAGCTCTTAATGTTTGGCCGTCTGTAGATTAGTGATAAATTATAAGGAAATGCTGATTGTGAAGTGTATGTTTAATGACATCTTATTCAAGGACATTTCGGATTGAAAGACAAATTAATGGCTTCTGATGGCTTCTGATATAAAATGTTAAGAATCACATCCCAGGTCATCAGGACTTTTCATGGCTTTTGTAGGATTTACAAACCCGCACCCTATTGAAGTGCACCAGTCCAAACAGTAAGCCAAATGTGACCACGGGTGACCACATCGGCCATTTTTTTCCCCCAGGAAATATATACAAATGTTGCTGACCAGCATGTCGTGCTACTCTGTAGCATGTGGGATGTTGGAGGTCACAGAAAGGACTCAAGTATTGTTATAAATTCCATAAACTGTAGGGGGCAGCACTTTATCAGTGTTGTTAAATAACATAAAATGTATACGGGTTCTATAAAAATGGCTGATATCACTGAATCTTCACCACATGCTAGGATGTTTGGTTTTACCCAAGGAGTAACTTACTCATGAGCGTTCTTCAGTATGCGTGCGTCTCATTTTTTATGGCTGAGTGATTTTTCTAATGTGAAATCAAATTACTTTTTTTTAATGAGAAACTAGTAGCACGCTGGGGCGGTAAAATCAGTTCCGGCTACTTTAAGGCCCGTAGGGCAGTGCGGGACTCTGTATCATTGGACAAGTATTGCCCTGAAACGCTGGTGTATCTGCACCCCTGGAGAACTGAATTTCAAAGGCCCTCATTAAAGCTAATGACAGCTGTTGGAAACCTACACCACATGGTTAATGTATTCACTTAGGTCGTTTGAGTAAATAACTTTTTGGAAACTGTTTCCATCCATCCATTAAAAGCCTAATACCAAATAACCACACATAGATAGATCCAGTGTAGAAGAACAAACCCAGTCGAGCCGATCAGAACTGTCCTTATTCTGACCTCGCTCCACCTGTATCTCCTGGCCCAGGGCCTCAGG
Organism: Spea multiplicata; assembly: GCA_009364415.1. Lineage (NCBI taxonomy): Eukaryota > Metazoa > Chordata > Amphibia > Anura > Pelobatidae > Spea > Spea multiplicata. The sequence goes on along the minus strand of VKOC01002964.1, from coordinate 29,079 downwards.
TTATGCCTGGGTTTTCCCATCCCGTACCTGAAATGCGATGCTGAATGGTTTCCCATGAACAGCTAAAGTCACGTTAAACTCGCCCAACTATAATCTCTGTCCTGGCTAAGTTGGTTTAAACCAATGGACCGTACCCAAAGATGCTGATTCTCAGGTCAGTTCTGCTCTAGTAGCACCTCCACAGTTTTCACGTTGAATTATTACTACTATATGATTGTTGTTTTAGAGTAAATAGTGGAAGGAACTTTTAAATCTGTCGATTATCTATTTCCCACCACTGGTAGGGACTTCCTTTGCTGGGCTACCTTGTTCATCAGTAGTAACCAATAGCTACCCATTGTCTTCAAGACCATTCATCATCTTTATATGACTATTATTCTAAGTTCTATTATTCCTCTTACTGTAGCCGCTATGTACCGTTTATATGAAGGTGTAACTAAAAAAGCAATAAGACGATGATATCACTGTTGGCATAAACTATAGTATAGTTCTTTGGAGTTCCATAAATATGGGCATGAGTTCACTTGAATTATTGTGAGTGGGCTGAGAAAGCTGGATCTTTTCCTAATTGTGGCTTTCTAGAGACGTTAATTGGAACTAAGTTACTGCTATTGAATAAAACGCGTTATGTATAACCCTATATGTTTCTTCATATGATGGACTTTGCAATTCTAATGTACCTAGACCTCATATCAATCTTCAGTTTCACTTATAGGGTAACTGTGATCTTCTCGTAGTGATAAATAGTTAAATTTGTCTCCTTAAATCTACCTTTATCTTGTATTTTTTAGGCATCTATTTTTCACATGTTTTTTGACTATTTTATCTATGAACCAGTGATGTGTTTTCCTTTGGCGCTGCTCTAGGCCAAACCCAGGGTAATGGCGCCTCCTCTGCACCGCTATCCTTATTTCTGGGTCTTCTCCCTTTTAACCGGCCCGTTGAGGCTCCTTCTTTTTAATGCGGCAGAGGGACCCCAATACGTCACTGCCTAGACAACCTGAGATCTGTGGCATGTCTAATCAACTTCCTGTCGGGGACTTCCTGACAAGTTCTGCTGTGACCAAATGGATTCCAGGTTCTCCATGAAACCAGCAAGATCATTTCAATTGCCTCAATGCTAAATGTCACATGATATTTTCAGACATAAATGTCAAAGATTCAGAGCCCATATCGGTAGTTCGGTTCTGCTCATGGCGCTACATTATAGTATAGAGTCAGGGAAGAGGCTGCTGGAAGCCTAGACTCATGTAATGGAAGGGCACTGGGGTTTCTATCTCCTCTGATTTCACATACACGTGTCAAGTACATGTCATACTGCGCAAGGGCAATTAATATAAGTTCTAATGGTCACATGGAACTGCTTCTGTTTGACCTTGAGTGTCATCTCGCTATTTTAAGTTTAAGCATGGACCTAATGAAGAATGATGCCTCAGAACTGAATGTTAAGTGTTCGGTACATTGATAATTCAGTTCTACACCCTGGTTCCTCCTCGTAAAATGTTTAGTCATCCCAATAATATCTATTAATTATAGGGGATAAAAGGTGTGAGTCTGTTATTCCTTGAGTATTAATATGCGAAGGATGGTTTCTGTTTACATTATTTAAGTTTGTTTATGTAATTTGTGTGCGTTTGGACTTGGCATGACAGGCACTGTTTATTCTTGGAGCGGAGCTGAGTGTGAGTGCATGGTGAGTGTAGGATTTCCTACTGTGTACCAGGATTTAGAGAGGAACTATAAATATTGCTATCAACTGCCCCTAAAACAGTAGATTGAGGTCAACTCTGTGACTCCACTTTGGGAGCTCCATGCTATGGAAGGTGCTCTGTATGGTGAGTCTGCTCCAGAAGTGAAGGCAGCACTCAGCATTCAGTAAGACTGGATGCACTAGGAGTTGTGTTTTGGAGTCAGATAGGCCCCATGAAGGATGTCTTGTGAACCCTGTCCTAAAGAAGAAAGGACCCAGATGAAAGAAGCCCTCAGCCTTCATTAAGAATGAAGGTACTCTAGGAATACTTAGTGGGCCTTCAGAGAGTGTCAACATATAGAAATACTTATCCGATATAAAAATTCTTTATTTTTATTATTTGTATTTATTATTAATACACTTCAATAACAATTCAGATTGTTAGATACAGAAGTTGTAGGATGTTTATGTGATCCTAAATGTCTCAATACTGAGCAAAAAAATGCTACTGCATCAGCAAATACCCGGTGGGAACTCTGGCCAACAGCGCCACTCACCCACTGTCGACCATGCTTTTGTTATCAAGGGTCGCCTGGTCATTACCAGTCTGATCACGGATCATACAATGCTGGTATGGCCATCTTTGCCACAGGCCTCAGCAACATATACCAAAAACAGTCTTTTTTAAAGAAAACAGCTAATTGAAAAATGAAAGGTGATCTTGTGTCACCTCCACCATCTGCTATGTGAAGAGTCCTTTCGTGAAGTTCTTTCAATTACCCTTAAGTATATTTGCGTCTAATAACCATATCCTCTTATACGGTACGTGCCTCTTATCGAGTGTACACAAACCAGGTTTGGAAAGTCTGTAATCATGACCAACATTCCTTTAATTAATTTTGTTACCTTTCCAGGTTAACCTAATATCAGTTCTATTAACTCCTACCCAAATGTTTGCAGAAGGTGTGATGGCTTTTAAGGATCTGTAAATATTTTGATCCTGTCCCCCCCCTATGGCTCATTATGTCAGTCTATGCAGGTGTTGCCTTAGATTGTAGTGTTGCGCGGCTGTTGACGTATAGTCATGGCAGTAATGTATTATAGTTTATATATAACATCTATACACAAACACTACTATATATCAGGTTGGCTCGCTCCTCTCCTGCTTCCATATGGTGCCAGGTACCACACTTCAAGAGCAGAGTCTTTTAAGGATTTGTTATTTTGACCCCCGCTGAGCTCCCACCTCCAATCTTATGGGATCACATTGAGGCTACTTGAAGAAATGGGACCTAACCAGGTGGGGTCCCTCGGCCCCAGGGAGCGAACATATGAATGACTAAGCACTCAATGCTTCCCTATGCACCCCTTGAGTATCACTGATTGGGAACATGGATTAACAACATGTTAAATTGATCTGGAAGCTTTGATTTGCATCAGATAGAGTTGCATTCAAGTTCATTTTAGTGAATGCATGAGTTGATAATTCTTTGGATATTACTCATAAGTTATCCCATTTTCTTTTAACTCAAGCTAGTTCTGTGTTTAAATCAAACCATGTTTTTTGTCGTTATGTTATACAATTCATTGTACAACCCTACAACAAGTAGTGCGTTCCATAACAATTGGGACTTCCAGGAACAGAAGTCGAGGAGGGCCTTCATAGCCTAGAATAAGGTGGGGTATATTATACAAGAGGTGAAAGTGCAAATGTTTGCGGTGGACCGGCCACACAAATGTATCTCAGAATAAACATCAAATGAGTAAATGACTGGTTAGGAGTGTATTTGGAGATAGGTGAGGAGATGTGGGTAGAGGAACTGCTCGATGAGGTTTCTAGGTGAGAATCGGGATTTTAAATGAAATCCACTTGTTCGCTGTTGTCCATACCAAGAAGCTCTCCAGGTTTCACCCAGCGTCTCCAGAAATCAAAGCTGATGGGTCAGTGCGTTTAAACGGCAGGCTCTTTGGTCTTTTAACTGCTAGTTCTGCCCTGTCCAGAGGTGCCCTCATCCCCTTACAGCCTTCCTGCCTTCTGTAAGAAGCTCCACTTGGACAGTCCTTGGAGGTCCCTGATATGCTGATGTCACATGCACCCCTCGGTCTAATTCATAATGAGGAGCAGAAGGTAATCTCAAGCTGGGTGGAAGAAAAGGGTTCTGTAGAGAGAGTTGGCAGGAAAATTGTGGTTTCCTCTCACCTCACTATTCATCACTGACAGGTATCTGCTATTAACAGTAAGCCGTGGTAGGAATGTTGAAATGTCCACATATAAAAATAATTGTTTCATGATTTTTGGAGACTTCAGCAGTGAAACACATTGTTGTTCCAACGTACAGCTACAAGATCAATGACATATTTTCCTATTCATTACTAGGGAGAAGAGAGAGAAGAAAGAGGCGGCAAAATGAGCTCATCACCTCGGTGAGTATTACATAACGGTGCTTGACACATTTCCTCAGTATGTTACTTCTTATATTGTTACTAGTCTGGCCTCCAAAACATCACATTTATTCCAACTCTACCATTTTATGTGATGTCCAGAGCAGCAGTTATATTGTTAGAAGAATGAAACGTTAGTGGACGTTAGTGTATGAATTAAAGAAACCGTCAACCCCGAGAATAAAACTAATGTGGAATCTGGGGTTTTGTGCATCGTGGCAACATTCAGCCCAAATGGGCAACCCAGCCAGGTGGCCTAGTAACATAGCATCCACAAATGTTAGTATTAGTAGTAGTAGTGTTTACAACATCTGGCTCTTAAATTAACCAACTAGAGTTAGTTATCATTTTTTGATAACTTAACGTTTTATTTTATTATTAAATTCTCTGGATCATACCAAAATACATATGTGTATCCATGCTGGCAGATTTCACAAACCTGTTGTTCATCGGGGAGGCCTTGGAACATTCATTAACCAGATCTGATAAATGTATAGTCCCGTCAGCTAATGGGCTTGTTTCTGTTTTGGCTACTAAAGTTTGTTCTCTATCTGCGTTTTTATTGTTTCTAGGTACAGTGATCTGGTAGCCCCTCTTATCTCCGGTTTAATCTGAGCTAAAGCCGAAAAGCAGGGCTATTGATTACTTTTATCTAAAGGAACTGGGGGTGGGTAGAGGTGCCCAGATTCTGGTTAAACAGCCCTCTCTGGATTCCTTCTTTCACAAAAACAGCAGGCAGTCTCCGAGTTCCACCCGTTACTGTACCAATGCAGTCTTCCCATACAAAAGCCTTCTTTTATTGTAAGCACGTAGACATATTATATACATATTATCGCATCTGTATAGTCTCACAGGGTTACATACAGTAAATACATTTTATGGGTTTTTTTTTAACATTTTTCCTTTTATTTCAGAGTAAATGGGGTGTCCAAGCCGAACGCTAAATCTATATATGGTAAGTCTGAAGAATATTTCAAATCAGTTATTTAAGGTTGTCGCCTCTTAGAATACATATAATACCCCACATATGTGTCAGATATATATTTTTTTAGGTTACTATGGTTTGATGGTTGGTTTAACAATCACTATGCTAAATTATAATTCAATTGGTTAGCACTTTAATGCGGGAGCGTTTCTTTTGGGAGTTTTTAATTGTTTTTACCTTCTACCCCAGCTGGATGCATGGTGGCCTCTTGCCTGTGAGAGTCACATACAGGACTAGCTGGTCTGTCTGGTTTAGGTTTATGTGATTTTATATGGTGTGCGTACCTGTCCACATCCACGTAAAGTCTGTTGTGTTCGTTTGGCCGAAGAAGTTTGATGCTAGTAGAATAATGGACAGTTATGGTGGCTCATGACCTACTCAGTGGATGCATGGTGACTGTTGACCATCTGGAGACTAGATGCCACCATAGTTTCTCCATGATATATGTAATGTTATGGGGGATGCGTTTGCACTTGACCTGTTCATTTGCTGCCACTATGTGAAGAGCCTTTTTAAAACTCATTTTAGAATCAATTATCCCATTATATAAAATGTATTTTTATGTGAGCTGTTATGGACTAGATAGAGACGGAGTGTAGGGCACACGTGGTTCCAGCCTCATTTATATGTAGACAGTTCCCCATTACTTTGTGTACACATTAATCAGCCGTGATATAAATTACAAGTAGACAGGAACGGGCAGGATAAGTGTACGCTCTGATCTCAACATAACCAGAGCCTCCCTGTTTAGACAACAGGTCGCTTTCTACTCTGACAACGTGACAGGGCATTTCATTATAGTTCTCAACAATTAGCTATTGTCATAAAGTAAGGTGGTCAGACTAACCTGTTCCATGTTCCCTGAAAATGATCATGCATGCAAAGTTTTTAGTATGCGACTAGTTAAGACACAGTACACTAAAGGTAAAAAAAAAAATGTAGTGGTCTTAGTGGACTAATGAAGCAGAGTGTCAGGAGTCGGGTTATGACATCATATCCCAACACATTGCTTCATTAGGCCACGTGAGAGCTGTGCTAGATGCTGGATGCACTGATCTGCGTGCTTAAACCAACTAATGAGCGGTTCCTTTAAATTTTCATGGTCTCCCCCTTTCAAATGCGTGGAGGGATTTTAGATAATCTCCTCATATGCGTTTGCCCCTTTGCCCCCCCCAGTGGTCAAACACATCTTCTTGCACGTGATATACTGACCACCTTACCACCATACACAGACAGCCCTCTCATTAATTTCAAAAGGAACCCTTTCCAATAGCTGATTGGCTGCTTGAATCAGCCAACCAGTGGCGAGAATCTTCAAACCACGGAGGAGAAGGGCAACGTCAAAGTTCAGCTTCTACCTCGGGTGTTTTTTCTTTTGAATTTTTGAAGAATGTATATTGATGTGCTCACGGGTTATTATGATATGCATTCTTCTTTAGTGGGACTGTCCGGGATAGTAAACTCTACCTTTACCTATACATCTTTACCTATACATCTTTATGTATATGTCATTAAATATATGTTGTATATTCTTAAGCACAGCATTATTGCATAGTTTTACCGTTTATGTTTTGATTGCGATTAAGTTATATCATATTATGTCACACAGTAAACTTTTTTTTACATGAATTTAGTTTTTTCGACCCTGTTAATTTGACTGTGACATATTTGCCTATCCCTACTGGGCAGCTTCAAACTCTACCACACCTCGTAAAAAAAGGATATAGTGTTTGTAAGCAGACCGCACCTTGTTTCGTTTCATTCCTTTCATATTTCTTCCTTTGCTTGTCAAAAGCAAATACACTTTTTTCGTCTCTTCTGCATGAGAGTCGCGATTCTAGGGTGTTCCAGCCAGCAGATACACTTTGTAGGTACATATCTATTCATGGTCTTCTTCATGTGGGTGATACCTTCCAAGTTCCCCTCTTTTCCCTAAGTATCCAGAAGTCACAATGGTCAGAAGTTTCGCTGCCAGGTCATGATAAACTGAGAACTTGGGGGGTGGCCCAAATTAACCCTTTCAGTAATTAGTTGCCCAGTTAATTATCGAGAATAACCTGTTCTTGCACCAGTCTAATTACCCAGCCATAAGCCGTAACACTACACAACCAACGGACAACCTGCTGCTTTACTTCTGGAAAGCAACTCTAATCACATTAAGCCAACTTACAATGGCCCGAAGAAAGTCAAGGGTCGCCATATTATAAATGCTTCGCCCTTTCACGCAATCCTCAATATCTAACAGAAATGCTCTAACAGTATATAGTAGATGAGAATATGACGGTTTTACAAAAACTCAATACATGTTAATATTTATACATAAAGAATCAAACTATTATTACATTTAGTGGTTTCATAAAGAAGTGTTTTTTTGTATAAGTGTGCCACACGCTTGTCAAATATTAGCTAAAGATGACATCACCCAGTAAAATGCTAACAATTTCTGCCGTGATTACCTCCCTTGCCTACAGGTCGGCACACACCTAGCTGGCCTCTAGGCATCTGCTATAGTCCTCATCTTTGTTTACTTTTAGGAGTTAGAGTTGTTGGCCAGCTGGCAGTATTGTCTTTCTCAAGTTCATTTGCTTACAGCGTCTGTCACTGAACCTTCGTAGGTATTAACTATGCTGCCAATGGCCAGGGTTCTAACTTCCATGGGGCGAGAGGAGCTGCTTCCCCTAGGTTCTACATGGCGGGGGGGCGCACTTCAGCCACCCGGCTCCAGAAGTAGATGGGACGTCAACATGAGCCAGGACTTCTGACTCTGCCCAGGCACCAAGAGCCCTAGTTATGGCTCTATCATTGACTTTATATCACATCCTTTGGGATCCAGATAGTTCTTTCCTTCTGTAATGTCCCATTATTCTAGAAGCTCTAGAATGTTTGCTGGGTATGAATGGATCCCAGCCTAAAATTCATGATACGATATATATATATATAGAAACAGGAGAAATACTAAATTCCTTAATAAATTATATAAAATATATAGAAAGCGGAGCGTACAACATTAAAAGCATAAAAGGCAAAAACAGATTCCAGGGTTGCTGAAATGACCAACAAATACCCAAAACAAATCAAGAATTCAGCGCATACCCAGTGAATACCATTCAAAAAACACCTATTTAAGATATAAATATTCGGGATTTTGTCACATTATATGACCATATGTTGCGTAGCCGCCATTACGTCAAAGTACCCCAAGTTTGGCAAGTCCTATCTAATTTTTTATAGCTATATTACTTACCAAGAAGCTGTCCAGAGATGGCTTTACATTACACAAGAGTCTCAGTGTGTTAAGGTGCAGTTCTGCCCCACTGATTCAGCTGCTTGGTAAGCAATATAGCCATGACATTAAATAGGACTCGCCAAACTTGGGATCCTTTGATGTAGTGGGGGGCTAAGTAATATATGGCCCTATAGTGTGACGAAATCCTACGGTGATTGTATGCAGTTGCGCAGAAGGAGTTAATCAGACATCTGACTTTGTGCAAACACCAAGGAAGAGTATGTCTTGCAATCTCTTTTCTTCTGGTTGGGAAAGTGTTTTACCAACAAATTAAGATCTCCTATAAATATTGGCCTCATTCCAGTTCAGCCAGTCTTGCAAAAAGCAGTGAACTGGGCCAAGAGAGTTGGAACTCTTGCAGAGGCCGGTTTCCGTAGCAACCCAGAAAGATGTATGTATAAGCACAGGTATTGCACAGCGGTGGATAACGCAAACAATCGAAGCTGTCATGTGCATCGAATCGCCATTGTTTTTACACATCAATGCCATCAATTAACCATTGTGCGGCAGCTAAACACGTCTGCACAAAACACTAAAAAATAAAATAGTTTATAAATAAACTGGTATAATGGCGGTATATGCCTTTACTGCTTCACAAGAACAAGCGGTGGCAACTCTAAAAAAGCGAATTAAAGTCTGTGGGTTTCTACTCCTCCGCTGAAGTGTGTCATGGAATAGTTATCTACAGATCAGCCATTTTTCTAGAATGTTCTATACTATCTGTAATGAGCATTCTTCATGGGTGGCGATGCGTGTGCACTGTAATATCCGTTTAAGTTCCTGTAAATCTAACCCCCCTGGAGGCTTTTTAAGAATTACCGTAAAAGCCTTTCGACAGGAGCCAAAAATCATGAAGTTCAGAGGTCAGTTGGCCCAAGCCATACCTCCATGCCAAGCTTGGGCTGCAGGATATCTGCTTCTACCTAACCCTGCCTATTATTATAGAATACATAGTGCATCCCAGGTGTCTGTAGGTTCAGATAACCCAAGATCCTTCATTCAAAAAAAGAAAAACCCTATTATAGGGTGTGCAGAACCCGTCTGCCACTAACCAACAAATATGGCGCTCTGTCTCATTGGAAAACTTTTCCATAGCAATAAATGGTCATCTTAACCTTCTTCATAGGTGTTCACATCTGAAATAGTTAGAATTGCATTACCTGCCACGCCACATGTCTTAAACCCACGTGTCCTTATTTTTGTATCGTGTGACACCTAGTTTTACAGGTGCCTTAACCCTTTCAAAGACCTGAACGTAGCATGCAAAAGGGTCAGCGTCGTAACACTGGAAGTTGAGGATGGTGAAGGCTAATGTCCTATGTGTGTATCTATCATACATTGCAGCTTGAGTAATCAAGCTTTGGAAGGGGGTGCCAGATCCCGAACCTTTCCTTCTGTCACAAGACAAACTGGTTTAGCAGGAGGAGAACCAGCTCCTTCTGCAGTTGTCTGACGGTGTTCCAAATCCCAAGCGAACACAGAAAGCAGGAGGAGGACAGTCCCTGTAGGATACAACATTACACCTGTCCGGCACAATTTCCGGCCAAAGGTAAATAATCTGGCGAAGGGGAGACAACTCTGTTCAAGAAATCTCATATTTTTTACTTGATACCCAAAGTCAGAAAGCCTTCTTATGTTCCTTGTTCTAATCCTTACCTGTGATTACATTAAGAAGCCGTACATCTCACGTGGTGCTAGTAGGGTGGGAGAATATTTTAGTACTTTAGGCTGAAAAGTATTTATTCTGCACTATTTATTGTCGAACTGTAATTCCTGACTCATAGCCGTACATATATATATGATAAACTATATATTTTAATTAAAACAAATGCTTTTTATACATATACACACGTTTGTGCTAAAAGTGAATGAATTAAAAAAAATAATGTTTTTTTTAAATATAAAAAAAGTGGATTTTTTCCCCAAGATCTCAATTTATTCCCCGTCTGCTCAATGCTTTTGTTTGTCGTATAATATGCACCCAGTTTACACCTAGCCCTGCGTTCTGGGTGTTGCCGCGACAGGGAGTAGAAACTCAAACATGCCAGCAGCTAACCTGATCTCAGCTAGTTCACTTTCACTCTTCGTGGAAAGGCGTTGACAAACTGCCAGGAGACCTAAACACCATATAAAAAAAAACTTCTAACCTCACCGTCGGATAATAAACAAAGTACTACGAATGTAACAGCTGGATTCCTGCGTGGCGGAGAATTACGTATGTAACTGGCGCTGAAACGGCAACAATATAACGTATGGAACATTAATGATGGCAGGGAATGATATATGCAGCAAAGAAGTGCTGGTCTAATGAAGGACCATTAATGTAACCAATAGGTATTTGTGTGGCAGAGGATGATGTATTTAATGGGCAATGGTAACATCATATATATATATTTGTTTATTATAATATCATGTTTGCATGGCTCTTTACCACGTGCTTTCCGTGGCTCATCAGCTACTTGACTTGTTTGTCCAGTTTGTAAATGTTGAAGTCTCTGTAGCCCCCTGCGCTTTGCACTCTTAGTGTTAAGACAACGCTGCTGGCCCCATTCACCTTCCACGCTAGCCTTTTCGGCTAGTTAGCACGCCAGCAACATGGGTGGATCATAGCCGCATCCATTGCTGATGGCCACCTGGGTTTCCATGACTTTGGGTTCCCTGCTTGTCCTGTGATGTCCTATGTGCACTATGGACTTAATCTCCTGCTGGATTGCATAGGAAACACACAAGTCCTTCAACTGAAACCCTTGCCAAGTTGTCTCTAATATGAACTGAATTGGCAACCTGGAGTGTCCCTTCTAAAAAGGTGCACTGATACGTACTGAGAACCTACTGAGAACCTACTGAAATGTCCACCTTCCTCTGATCAGTTCTAATATCCCACTGGTGACCATACAAGAGCTGCGCAGGTACCCTTCTACGCCCAATGCATTTTGCTTTATTTTGTTAAGATGTGTTACCAGCTGGGGTTAACTCTCCAGCCCTCCTTAACGTATGTTTACATGTATAAGATATTTTGATGGGCAGTTGCAGGGTGACATTTCAGAAGTGCTTAGTGTCAAACCATCCAAAATATCGTTACACAAAACAAGTGGGGGTTGACTAAGTCTACCAGGGGTCTCTCTCGGTGAGTTGGGCTGGGTTGGAGCTTAGAGAGTACGAAGCCTGGCCTGGCCGTCAGGCAAACCAGGCCAATGTCTGGTGGGTCATTGCATGATGACATTGCTCACCTACCTCTTATTGCCATTAATGCAACAGATCCTCTCTTTTGGTGGAAGAGCATAGAATGTGGCTGTGTTTCCAGTAGGCGGCTGCACATATGCCGCTTTATCGGCCACTGTTCTTAAAGTAGTAGGCTAGATTTTTAATCCCCGGTCTGGTCCAGGAAAAGACCCTGAGACTTCACTTTGTCAATAGATCAAACTGTTTTTAAAGTTAAGCTATTCCCTAAACCCTTGGTCTTCTTCTTATATTGACTTTGTTGGCACTTTGTATGGTTCTACAGAGCGATAATAAGGCGTTAAATCTTTCACGGCCATTATTTGCATCCAGTGTGCAAAGATACACCTGGACTTAAAGGGTGTTTATCCAAACCTGAAAGAAATGTGACCCCACCGGCTGATTTGGTATTTGCCGCCATGCCATGCACTGTTGCGTGACCTCGGATCTGGTTTAACTTCGGATTCTGTGCAAGATAAATACAGAGAAATGCCATTTACTGAAACATTTGAGAACTGGAATTACTGATGCTTTCCCGGCAGTTTGAACAGATCGCTCTTAGTTTCACCCATAAATGAGTGCACAGCAATTGCTTAGTTTTAACCATTTAAAAGTGAGTATATATTGTATATATGTGTGTCAATCTGTTATATTTACAAATAGAATATTTGATACTTTGTAATTTTTCCAATTATTCTATTTTGGGAATTCAGAAGTATCAGCTATGGGAACATGACTGTGTATGCTAACTGTTATATATATATATATAATATATATATATATATATATATATATATATATACTTGTATATACTTTTTTAGGTGAGAATGTGAAACCTAGATAACTTTGCTTTTTGAAGGCACAATTTATAGGTCAACATGCCTTTAGAAGGTTAATAGAAAAACTGTATACAGTAATATAGGTCAGCTTTGACAAAAACATGCTTTTATCTCATTTTGTCCCAATAAATTGCCTTTATCTGCAGACCAGGAGGCTGCCATCGTTGTCAGTCATGTGATATTTTGAGTGGCTTTCCCTTCTCAGACACCACACTGAGCTGATGCTTTATGGCAATGCTAATGAAGTCCTGCTTGTGCAATGAAACCTTATTTGCCATACACTTCCATTTTTCCGTGTGTCCAGCTAGTTGACTAAGACTAAGCTATTCTATTGTTTTCCACAAGGCAGTATGATATGGTGTTTGTCTAGTAGATAACCTATAACTTACATGCAGCTGTCTAAAAACATACTTTATTAAAATAGATTTTTTTAAACAAAAAATAGCACATTTTTTATTTGAAACTAGTAATAAAAAGATATTATTAGGAGTTCCCCTTTAAACTGTACCCCATCTTTTATGCATTACAGACGTGAGATTTAAGTTCAGCATGAACAAAAGGGAATAATTTACAAAAAAATGTCTATAGAATACTCCTGTTTTACTTGAAATTAAGATTCCCTATATCGAAATTATTGTAGCTGAATGCCTGATATACAGAGGACTCCGTTATATATTCTTGAACAGCCATTCATTCATTCATTCACGTTTTTCACTGTTAGGCTTTTGGTTGAGTCTTCCTTTCTTTCCTTTTGTTTTTTGTTTCACATTCTTCTAGTATTTTACTGGCCAATCATATAGAATCTTCCTTTGCAACATCTGATCTAATCAGGTAGGTTTTGGTTCTTTTACAGAAACGTTCAGTCCAACAGAGGCTGACATTCTTTTCATTGTTATTTTAAGAATGCTTATACAATGTGTAGCTGTCATGGTATCATCATGTTCTCAGTAGGGGAAATGTATCTTTATCTGCCGTCCTCAGTGGGCCACAGTACTTGTGTGTCCCCTCACTATTTACTGCTGTACATGTGACAACAATACGACTGTCCTTTCCTGTTGAAAGGGTCATTCCTTATTATTTTGTCCTCAACCATAATCCTCTTCTATGTCTCGTCTACTCTGACCATGACTCCCAGCTACTTCTGCTGTAACACTGGTTATCCTGATGGTTCTCTCCAGTTTGCCAGATCCAACGATGCTGTCCTCAATCCCCAATCATGTCTAGTTCTGACATCCTGTTCTTGACTTTTTCCATTGAGCTACACGTGGTGCATCTGATGGGCCCTGTTTTGTTTCATACCTACTTTTAAATTGGAAGGCCAGTGTCCACCAGCAGGGGGCGTACAGTGAGAAGGGCATCCAAAATCAACATGAAAATGTCTACACTGTAGAGTTCAAAAAGGGCAGAAGAAATTAAGGACAAAGCTTTGGCTTTTTCCCATCTGCCTAAAGAGCGAGAGGAAATCCTGGACAGCTCTTGCCCAATGCAATGGGTTTTGCAAGCTGATATTTTTTTAGTAAACACAGTCCTTGGAGTCCGTTCAGGCCTTAACCCCATTCAGCACGTGGCTCGTGTCTTTTATAACCACTAGAATCTTTTTAAATGCCAGTTGGTGCAATGGTTTCCAGTAGCTCCGCCCCTTGTACTTGCTTCGTGATTAATGGATCGCCGATAAAATCAATAATATCGCTTGAGAAAGTCTTGGGAAAAAAATAACTAAATAGTAAATCTTTTATTGTTTTCATTGGGTTGTTCCAATAAAACATATATAAAGCTTGTAATAAAGCACCAGTTATTTTTGATTTGGGTTATTTAAACATTAAATCATACGTTTTCATACCATACTTGACCCACCATCTTCAGAGTGGGTCCTCCCTATCCCTGCCTTCGTATGACGAGAGGTGGTGGAGACTTCTGGGGCCACATTGAAACCGTAACCCTGGTTCTTTAGGTTAGTTGTCTAAAAAACTGCCCACCAATGCTGAGAGTCATCGTTCTAAAGCGATGGAGCAGCATTCCTACCCATGTGTCTGTTCATGAACATTCCATTCTGTTGCATTATATGTTTTTTTTAGTGCTTGATAAATCTCTCATTCTGCGTTTCCTTCCGACTGTATGTATGTGCATCACTCACCCATGTCATTAGCTTCATATTCATGCTCATGTACCTTGAAAGCCAGGGTGGGTCCCGTACAGGAAGGCAGACAAGCTGGTGTTTGTGTCACCGTAAAGGCTACCCTCTGTTCTTACATCTATATCATGTTGGAAGAGAAGCTATGGGTAAAATACCAGGGAACTCGTAATTCCAGAAATAGACCTGGTTATTTGTGTGTGTTAAAGCCGAGACCTCAAGCTTATGTGACTCAACATCTTTTTCTATGTTGGCCCAGTAAAAGGTCAACTTTGAAAAAAGTCTCCATCTTCTCTTGGACCCATATGACTGCATGAATTCCCTCGTATATGAATACATTCCAGACTCCTAGTCTCAGTCCAAACACTAGAAGAGATAAAATACATTTCTTAGGTTAGAAATTGGCCTGTGGGGTTCCAAACTGTTTTAAAAAAATAACTAAATGAAAATGATGCAATCCTCAAAAAAATGGTGCAATGGGGTCAAGGGAAACGCAATTCTGTGCACCCAAAGCACTCAAAAAACTTCAACATTTTTGTAATCCTTGTAGAACTGGTCCAGTGGATTTTGCCACTGGCAGCTAAACCTCTAGGAATTTCGCCTGGAGGTTCCGAGTATCACAGGACATTGTTACAGGCTTTGATACCATCCAAGGTGGCTTCTCACCCTCTCCACACATGGTTATGTGCGCTCCTGCGCAAGCTTTTACAGGCAACCTATCACTCCATGCCCCTCAGTCCAACCAGCTCTGCCTCCCCAGGTCCCTTCTCCATGGAGTGATAGATGGAGTCCTCTGGACTTCAATTACCAGGAACAGGCGTTGTGGGGCGTAGGATGATTGGCCATCACTGGGACTTGAGCCATTCATAAAAGGGGGGTCTCGCTAGACCACGACCCTTGCCATGTCAGAGATGAAACTGACTGGAGCTGAGTATACTACTTCTTCTCAGGTCCAAACACATCTCCTGGAAGCCAATGAACTAGAGGATGGGAAATGTATGGGGAACGGGATTCTGCAGATGGGGACCACATGAAAACTTAGGGGCCACTTAGCTGACACATGCATTGAAGTGCACTTGATGGCTAGAGTGTTACTTTAAGCAAGCATACAAAGCTGAATAAGCCATTCAGAAATTCTGGATTTCCTGGTCACGTATCTCTCTTCAAGGACACCCTTCTTTACCTTACATTTTATGTCGCTTTTACAACCTCACACAAAACGGTGGAGCAAAATAAACGTTCTTCTTGAACAACATTCTCTACCACGCAGAACATTTTTTACTGGTAAATCTCTGTGAATGCAAAGAATAAAACGAACTCCTGTAAAGTGTCTTGAAACGTTACTTATAACACATGTGTCTCATCTGCAATTTCCAAGAAAACCAAGGAACACATCTATAAAATGACATTTTTTTATTATTACGCTGTTATGTGATATACCACGATGTGTATTTCCCTTATGAATCTTACATATTATTTCTATTTCTTCACAGAACAGAGGAAGAAGTATTCAAATATCATCATGGCTGATGTTAGCCAGTACCAAGTTAATGTAAGTCACGTGGCTGTAACTATAGTCTGAATCACCGGTGAAGAATGCGAGCCATTCCATTCTTTGGTTAATTACAAAGGACTGGATTGTGACCCGTCCATTATGTCCCACGTGACTCCCGATAATATATTATTCTAGCCGTGGCACATTGCAGGACAATTATTAATGGACAGTCATTTATCATTCCATGGAATGTTTGTGACGTTCACATATTGATAACGTTAATCGAATAATTATGTACAATATACTGATGACATATTTCTCTGACCCAATTTTATGTATTCTTCGCCTACTTTCTCTTACTATTTTTATTTTTTTAATACATTTATAGGGAGCTGAGGGCTGGGGTAACCAAGCCCTCAGCTCCCTATGAGGTTGGGAAATTGGGGCACTACTTTGTAGGACTAGCCCCCGAGACCCATTTAGCTGAAACGTGGACCTTGTATTTTGATCTATACATTTGCTTTGTGTACATTTCTTTTCCTCCTGGGACAGAATGTGATGTTGACGTTGGGTGCGGGTGGCAATTAGACATCATGTCACACTGTGGCCACCTAGTGCCATGTTCCTTGTGTCCTGCTTTCAAGACTGTTCCTATCATATCAAGGCATTTAAATTAACGTATTATTTCATACTCAGATTTAGCAAATAAGCGCCTAGACCAACAATAAAAATATATTATCTACCTACCAACAACATTATACAAAAATGGAAATGATTTGCCGATAGCAGAATTTTTTTCATGCTACGTAATGTTCCAGATTTAGAACCTATGTGATATTTATTTTCGGTACTGACACATGTATTTGCCAGAGGTGTGTTAGATTATTTACCTGTCACGGAGGAGAATTTCAGGGCTGGGCTCCTAGATACAAATGCATGATGTTCGCCCCACCCTAAAAAATATTTTGCAAATGCAAATAAAACTGAGTAAGTTAATGCAACGCGTAGTCACTGTAAAAATATCAGAAGCGTATCAGCTGTTGTGTAATAATGTCGCACCCACTCCAAGATTTATCATGGCGATGCTAATAATGCCATATAATGAGCCATGAAATATTCTGCTAATCCAGCGGTTGCAAATAGACAGTAATATGTATTAAAATATAATATATATTAAATATAAATATATATTAGGCTGAATTAGTCTTATGTAGGGTATTGGCAGGGGGCAGAGCTCTTGGTAGGTGACACCTTCGTTCCTAAAGGGTACATAAGTTGGCGCTTTAACCAAACAACCTGCAGAATCCTAGTTGAATCCCGTTTGTGACCGTATATTTAGGACTATCTGTATTTTCTTCAGCACCTGGTAACGTTCACGATCAATGAAGACGACGGCGTTCACACAGTGGAAGATGCCATCCGCAAACTTAATGCCATGGATGCCAAGGGCAAAGTCTGGGTGCAGGAGATGATCGTGCAAATAAACACTTCTGCTGTCAAGCTTCTCGACATAGAGAACAAGGTGCGGCCACTTCCCACACACTCTCCTTAGCTCACTCAAACTCATGGAAGACGAGTAGTTGTCACGCAGGATCTACGGACCTGTCGTTCTTTTTAACTAATTGTAATCACAGTTACAGTAGCATTTGTGAATATGGAAATAATGGGTCTATTGAGGCACGTAAGTGGCCCACAGTAGGTGAGCCGATCCGGGTATTCTTCAACACGCAGTCTACCACTGGAAATTAAGCTAATAGAGATATTACCAATGCTCCATTGGGACAGGCCATTGGGACAGTTACGTAATACCCAATAATATGTCCACAAGACCAAAGGCATAGAACCCCCAACATGTAAGTGTTTTAGCATCCTCAACTGCCATAACACGTAAACCCAGTCCAACCGCTGCTCTCCAGACTACCCACAATACGTCTTGTCTACCAACTTAATGCTGAGAGTTCCAAGATATGATGCCAGGTCTAATGGCGTAGTGTGGGTGATGATGGCTGTATTTTTTTGACCATTGTAGGAGGAACTGGAAGTGTTTCCACTCTCTGCTGTCCAGCGATGTGACGCAGTCCTGCCGGAGAGGAGAACGCGCAGTCTGTTGTTGTTGGTTTGCCAGGACAAATACCAGCCCAACGCCGATGTTCATTTCTTCCAGTGCGATGACGTAGGGGTAAGCCATCTTGAATGAGACCTTGGAGTAAAATATGTCATCGTGGTCATCAGTGTATGAAAACTTTTTCTTATCTTTCAGGCAGAGTTAATCAAGGAAGATATTACTAGCGCTGTGTCTGATTTTAGAACAGGCAACAATTCAAAAAGACCTGAAGCATTGAGGTAAGTCGGCTATTCTCTATTCTCTATTTAAAATTAGGAACAGACATTTTTGTATTGCAACCTCCGCACCCGAATAAAAATAGTGAAGACCCAAGATTTACGCTGGTGTTTTACTTTCGTTTCCTTCTTAAAAAAAGATCATTTACAGAGAATTTTAGAGGAATAAAGTAGTTGCTAGAACAGGAACCATTATTCATAAGTGGAATTATGGAATAAAGTCATGAAACTCAACTCAGGTCCAGATTAAACAATAACTTTTAAACAGCATTTTAATAGTTTTTTAAAAAATACCTTTTTTTTTTACTTGAGTATATATATATTAGGGATTTTCTAGCACTTTTCTCATTTTGTAACCATATTTGATTTTTTTAAAAGGAATAACCAGGAGAAAATAAATCAGCAGAGTAACGGTGAGGCCTCTCCTGTCCCCATGCAAGGACAGTGGAAGAAGCCGGTGACCCAGTATGTGTCTCCTGCTGAAATTCTGGAGCGGGAGGCACTCCGAAGACCGACTTCAAAGACAAGCAGCCCGTCTCTGAACCCCAAAGTCATTATCAATCCCACTCCTCAGATCCAGCAATCGGTGGACCCACAACAGGTAGGGTGACGCAATTTGCTTCCGTCTGCGTTACGCTCAAAGGTTTAACTTTTAACATTTAGGAACCCACAACAGGCATAATATGTCCGACAACCATCCCACCTCCTCCTTGTGTTCTTGGTCACTTGAAATACCCACCAAAGAAAAATCAAACTAACAGCCCCCAAGAAAAGGATTTTATAGATAATGTAATTTATTTTATACGACTAAACCTAAACCTAGCGTTTATTAAACCTTTTGCTCCTTTTGTACAAAGTGAAGTATATCGATCAGCGAAAGACAAATGGCCACGCGTGTCAACAGCAATTCTGGGGCAAAGAGCTACATTTGGAAAAATCAACAAGAGCATTTTATTGGTTGTCATGGTGACTGCTCTGTATTTAGAACTTTGCCCCAGAACTTTACTATTGACATAATCGGCAGAGTTTTGTGCCGGTATCATGCAGCACAGATCGGTCTGGTACATACGGTCTGGTAGATAGGAATTTCGGGTGATCCATGTGTAACCGGCAGAATATTTTATTTGTTTGTTTGTTTTTTTATATCGCATAGGATCTGTTATATAGCCAAATACAGCGATCCCAGAAAGTCATCCAAAATTCTGGAAGCCCACAGATGCAGCAGAAACAGATGAACAACTCTGCTCAACAGACAGTTGGTAACTAGGATATGATATTTTTATGCAAAGCATTGTGTGATATAATATTATTATTACATGATTTGTCTTTAGTGTACGAATTGAGCTAATTTCTCGATTTATTATAGTCTTTGAGTAAAGGCAGAACTTTACTGGTTACTTATTGATAATGGAAACAAAAGGACTGACCCAATAATTTTCCCTTTCAGTCGATGGAGAACCTCTAGATCCAATGACTATCAAAGCTGGGCGCGAGGTGGTGAGTTTTGACCACGTCTTCAATGTGGGGGGGCTGCATATTACCCATGAGTCTATGTGAAATATAGTACAAGCCACACAAACATTATCAAGTAACATATACAAGACGAGCGACATAGGACAACAGCTCCCAAACGGGCCTTCAAGGATCACCAATGGTCTTGGTTTTATGGATTTCTTTCATTGGGATGTTTGGGATGCAAAACGTTGATATTGTAAATGGATATTTTAAATCTACCCGCATGGAGATGAAGCATTTTCCCACGATAACGAATTGTTTGTTCATTATTTCATAAACTTTTTTCCATGGTTCAGAATTAGGAGAACTGGGAGAGGGGAGATGTCCAGTTTAAAGAAGAGTTTTTCTCCCCACTGAGTTACTTCTCCCCCTTTTTGTTAAGTTATCCCTCGCTTTAGTGGGAGGAAATTGGTTTTGGTGTTTTTTTGAGGCTTTGTAATGTGGGATTATATGTCGGGTATAACGATGTCCATCACTTTACTCATTAAACAGTGAGTTAGGGTTTAAATTCGGTAACATAACACTAGAAGGCAACAGAAATCTGAGGTCGAACATTCATAAGGCATATATCTCATCTTTCTAACGTGTTGGCGGTATTATAGACGCTAATTAAATAGCTTGTCCCACGCAGGATCTGCTGAACCACTGCTTTGATGATATTGAGTTCTTTATGGGAAACCTTCAGAAATCTGCCGAGGCTTTTAAAGTCCTGAACCAAAGAAAAAAATCCAGAAGGAACAAGAAAAAAGAAGCGGGAGGTAAAAATTGCCGTACAGACACATGTAACGCAACGTGCGTTCGCCGGCCGTGGGTCTCTTAACAGTGAGCGCTGTTACTTACTCCCCCCGTTAACGTAGGTGGGCATTGCTTAATGTGTTTGAAGATCAACATCCATGTGTCATCATAAAGAAAGAAAGAAAGATAATAAACAGAATAATGAATACGGGGAGAACCCGGTCAACTAGAGACCAAAACCAAAGAGGAAAGAAAGGGTTCAAAGAGCAAAACCCAGATATAAATGATATAATAAAATATAACTTTCATTCATAAAGCTAAAGATAAATGAATGAAATGAAACAATAATAGATAAATAGATAAATGACCCGTAAAGCAAAAAGTCTGATACCGGACATCAGCCTGCATCGTTAAACCCCTCCATACCCCTTAAAAATGTTAAAATATGTTCGTAATCCCCAGTCTTACTTATTCATATTTGTCGACGTGGATGGGGAGGACTAATTCGTGGAGCTTGAGGCTTCATCCATAATAAGCTTCTCCCTCAGAGTATTTCCCAAAATATAACAAGCCCCCTCGGAGATGGACATCTCGTCCAACATCTCAACGTCATCCGACATCTCAATAGCGGGTGCCCCCTGTGTGCTCCTGGCCCTAGGTAGCTGCTCAGGATAATTAGTAGTTATCTGTCTCTGCTTTTGACATTCTGTTTTTCTAGACTGATTTATATGTTGACTTTTAATTTCTCTTTTTGTCGTTGACAACAGAGGGGCTTCTGACACTTCGGGCAAAGCCCCCCTCGCTGGATGAGTACGAAGATGCTGTGCAGAAGTTCAAATACAGCTTTTGTCTTCTGGTGAGCTATGAGACCCAAATAATGCAATCAGCAAGAGGCAAATATGCTGGGAATAATAACAAGATGGTCCACAGGGTTTATAATCATCATGTGCAGATGGCGCGGGGTCCGCTGGTCTTTGAAAATAGGAAGGACCCCCATGGTATTGTTGGGATCCACTGCATTATATGGCAATTCAGTAGAACTTATGAAGTATGTGGATCATAATTAAGTGTTTTGGATCATCGGTAGATCGACAGTGTATGTAATTGTCATCTTTATGTACCAGTTCACCTAAAAAGCTTCATGTTTCCTTTCTCAGGCAAGACTTAAATACAACATTATGAACCCAAGTTCAACTGAGCTCATTCACTTCTTGTTTGGTCCACTTAAAACGGTAAGCTGTGAAAAAGCAAATAATATAATCATATTTTAATATGTACTGTGAATTCATTCATTTCATTCCAAAACTAGAAGTGATATCATTCTGGTTCTGTGGATATCTGTGGATAGCTTGGATGAGAAGCTTTCAGGCTCCTAGGCTTATTCCTCCAACAGGCACTGGGCCTTGAATAATAAATTGTACTTTAATAATAAATATCGGTATAGACTGATTATTAAACGTATCGTTCCGATTTTCCTGGTTCAGCTGGTGGACAGTTCAGGAGGTGTGGAGATGCCGGCAGCAGTAAAAAGTCCTATGTTAACAAAAGAGGCTGTTGTGCTTTTGAGTGAATGCTTGGATGACAATGAGATGGAACTATGGACGTCCCTGGGCCCCAATTGGACAAAGCCAAGGTATGGCAAAACATATATAGTCTACGGTGCATTTTAATGGTTAGGGTTTTGTGAACTATTATTACAATCAAGAACACCCTTGTTCATCTTAGTAAATATGCCCTGATTTTGTTCCCCTTTATTTGTTACTGCGGACCCTGCCAGATAATGCTCCATGATTCATGATTGAGATGCATGTCCATGAATGGTCTGCTGAAGTATCACTTTAATTATGTTTTGTTTTTGGAAGGCTGGAGTTACCGCGTGACTATTCAGAGGCCTACACACCCACCTTCCGGAGCGGCTGGGTACCCACCAACAGTGATGGCAAACCTTGGGATGATCCCATAGAACTGCAGCACCGTCATGAAGAACTGAGGTCTCAGGTAAGATGATTGAAAATATATATTTTTTTTCGAACTGTGGGATAGAACATGCTTATTAGGCAAAGACACTCCAGCCGTTACTCAGTGAAAGAACCAATGGCCGATACATTGTGTTAGACCACAACATCATCAGTGGTGAAGAAGAGCACTGTTCCTCCATATTTCCATATTATAAGGTGCACTTGGTGGACGCGCTATGATTGTTTCCGTCTACAGTAAACCAAGGCTGATCTGTAATTCCAACTTCACATGCCTAGAAATCTGGCTTGTATATGGTGCACCTTTAAATGATCTGCGCCTGTAGCGCTCGTATACGCTGGTTTCTTCCGCTGGATAAATAATTGGGTAAAGTTTCAGCCTCAGGGGTGATATTGTGTTTCTGTAGGTGCATCTAAAATGTTTCAGTGCGGACAATCATGCTTTTCACACTTTAGAACCAATAGGTATTCCCTAAGAGTTAAAGAGTAGTCTATACTATCCTCCCCCCAAAAAAAGTTTAAATGAGGCAAACTTTTACATGAATAAATAAGTATTTTTATTTACTTTATAGCAATCAGCTCCTCAGATTCTTCAGCCAACTCCTCCTCCTGCTCTAAATGGGTATGTAATAATGGGTATGCCTTTAGTTTTTGTTTTTTAATTGTTTTATTATAATTTGTTATTTTTAGATTTAGTTTGCTAAGCTTTTTTATGATCCAGTAAAAACGTTACGTTACAAATTAACTTGTGTGCCGATACAGGTGGCTGGGGCTCCCATACAGGCATTAAGCTTTCACATGATATGTAAGATGCGAGAAAATAAAATTAAAGAGTTCTCTTTTTTTTAACCCTTTGGCTAATGCGTCTCCAGACCTCACTTGAAAGAGTTGGGAGAGTAGGATTGCTAACTAAGTAATTTTATCAAACCGGAATGTTTTTTTTATTAAAAAAGGTAAAATACACAATGTCCATGGATGAAATAAATTGTCCCGTGGAAAGGTACTTACTGGGTTTGTTCTCACCATCTCCAGGCACCAGGAAACAGACCGGAAACTTGTGAGCTGTACTTACGATTTTGTTGCGAGGAACAGTAACGAGCTATCCGTGTTACAAGGAGAGGTGCTGGAGGTCGGTATAATGCAAAGAAATCCTGTAGCCCCCTTTAGTCGAGAAATCCAGAGGGTCTTCCCTACACCACAACCCCAGAGACTTTCCTAACACAGTCAGATAAAAAATAAAAAAAACCTAATCTATTAAAATAAAAGCTACTGGATCACCACCTTATACAAAAAGGAGAAAATATAGAGTAAATACAAATATAATAAAATCCCAGCTGTCTTCTTCATTCTATACTGTCCTCTGCTCTCAAAGAATGTAAGGATGTCCTCTCGTAGGGAATACGACCACACTAAATAATATAGAGGATCCAAATGTGTATTGACAACAATAAGGTTCTACAATTGTACAAATAGCAAAGTAATAATTGATGTGCGCTACCCAGGGCCGGCCCAAGACAAAATGCCGCCTGGGGCGAATTTTTCCCCCCCCCCCATTCTCCTTCTCTCCTCCGCCTGCCCCCTTACCTTCTCTCCTCCGTCCCTGCCCCCCCATTATCTACCCTTCCTCTCCTCCGTCCCTGCGCCCCCATTATCTACCTTCCTCTCCCTCCGTCCCTGCCGCCCCCTTCAAAAGTGCCACCTGGAGCTGTTGCCCCACTCTGCTCCATTGTCGGGCCGGCCCTGGCGCTACCCCATGATAATCACTGTAGGAATTGTACAGCTTCTCTCCTTTAGAAGACCAGAAAGTTCCTTCCTTAGAAAGGCCGTCTCATGTTTACTTGTGAATAATATTATTACTCAAACCAGACGCTGTAACAGTAGTCGTGTAAAGGTTACTTTTGCTTATGTCTATTTTGCTCTTACTGTAAAGGTTATAGATGACTCCAAGAAATGGTGGAAGGTGCAGAATCGCTTCGGACAAATCGGATATGTCCCCTTTAACATCCTTGCTCCTGCCACCGAAGCGGACATCATCAAAGCCAAACAGAATGGCTCCCAACCTTCGAGCCCGATGAAGGTACATCATCTGAGATAACATCGTTATAACATTATGCAAAGTCCAGTTGGTGACAGGGCCGGACTGGGCAATAAAATCGTCCTTGGCGCTTGAAGGCCGGCTGCCAATAAGTTATGTTCGTGCAGCCATCACACTAACGAACTGGATCTATGATATATTTGTAACCAGATGTTTTTGTAACGCATATGTTTTCACCTACCTAGAAATCACAACTCCCGCCTACTCCCCCAAAGAAACCATTGAGTGTGAGCAGCCGTGGTCAGTGGGACACAACAGATGGTCTGAACCAAGAACAGAATTCTACTCAAGGTAATGTCCAGCAAAAGGTAACCGGGAACGCAGGTTTTCTATCGAGTAGTCTGGGGATTGTCTCCTCTATTAATGGGAAGCTTAATGACGCCAACCCCTGCAAAGCCAGTCAAGGTGATAAAGTTTTGTTTCATCTCATTGCAATTCACTGTTGAGTGACTGGACTTGATGATGTAATGGCGGCTCTTCCATTTGCAGAGGTTTGTCAATACATATTTATTGGTAGAATTTAAATACTGAGTGTCCTGGAGAATGAGAAACGCTCCATCAGTTCCACCAGTGTGGAGATCGGCCTGCTAGACCTTTTCCGTGATTCATCCTTCTAAAAACCACCAAGACTTTCTGGTTCATGCCAACAGTTGTCTTCCATCAATTGCCCCAACGGTAACTCCTGGACCTATGCCGTCCACAGACATCCCGTTAGCTGTAACATCTGCAGCCACTAAACTCTGGAAGACTTAATCAGCAGGAACATGGCCCAAAGGAACACTTTCATAAATTCTCCATCCTTCTACCACAATATTTTTATACTTTCTAAATAATTTATGTTTAAATATTTAAAAATAACCACTTTATATTTATTTTCCCAGAAAAGCTTCAGAGAATGAGCAACATGAATGAGGAACTCCTTCTCAGACTTGCAAATGGCCGCACTGCACCACAAAGACCCCTCAGCATTCAAAAGATGTCCGACACCTCCATCCCCCTGACAGATGAGTCCAGTCCTTCAGAGGTTACGGCGTGGCTGCAGGCCAAAGGCTTCAGCACACTGTGAGTCTTGAGTATTAAATGCATATAAGTGTGTGTATTCAAGGAACCAAACCATAAGGCATGGTACATTTAGTGCTCCTGTCCACCTCCCTTTCTCACCCAGTATCATATATACTTAAGGTTGAGTGTGGCTCATCGCACCTCCACAATTCCAGCATAGGAGTCCAAATTGGCTCGTGCCTTGCTACTAGCTCATACCTCCCAACTTCTACCCCCGGGGGGATTCAGGGCGTGCGGGAGATAGAGCGTCACTCAAACTGGCAGCAGTACTGTGCGTGCGCACAATTCTGCTCATGCATTTTTCACAGACATCTCGCTTTCCCAAATAGTGCTTTCCCATCGAGCTCAACCTCTCTCCTGGAAAGTGGGCTAGGGGTAGAGCCCGGTGGACAGTTGAAGGTAGAGCGCGGTGGACAGTTGACGGTAGCGCTCGGTGGACAGTTGACGGTAGCGCTCGGTGGACAGTTGAAGGTAGAGCTCGGTGGACAGTTGAAGGTAGAGCCCGGTGGACAGTTGAAGGTAGAGCCCGGTGGACA
The DNA here is from genome assembly GCA_009364415.1 of Spea multiplicata. NCBI lineage: Eukaryota > Metazoa > Chordata > Amphibia > Anura > Pelobatidae > Spea > Spea multiplicata. Next base: position 2,733 of record VKOC01002964.1, on the reverse strand, counting down.
GTTGAAGGTAGAGCTCGGTGGACAGTTGAAGGTAGAGCAGCTCGGTGGACAGTTTGAAGTATAGAGCTCGGTAGACAGTTTGAAGGTTAGAGCTCGGTGGCACAGTTGAAGGTAGAGCTTGGTGGACAGCGGAAGCGTAGAGCTCGGTGGACAGTGTAATGGTAGAGCTCGGTGGACAGTGAGAAAAAAGAGCTCGAGTGGACAGTTGAACGGTTAGAGCTCAGAAGATAGAAGGATCAGCTCCTAGGAAGTTAGTACTGCCCTCTTGGTGGTAGTATGGTGAAGGTAGAGCTCAGTGGACAGTTGAAGGTAGAGCTCGGTGGACAGTTGGATAGAGCGGCAAAATCAGTACTGTCCCGTGCAAAACTAGCTGGCTTCCCTGCCATATGTAAGTTGACTTTTAATGATTGTGTGTTGTTTTAGCACTGTTCGATCGCTGGGGATATTGAATGGAGCACAGCTCTTCAGTCTCAAAAAGGAGGAGTTTAAGGAAGTGAGTCCTGAAGAAGGAGCCAGAGTATACAGCCAAGTGATGGTGCAGAAATCCCTTCTTGAGGTAACACTCCCATCATCTATATATCAAAAACCTGATTTAGAGAGATTAAAGGGGATTTACCATAAAACAAATGCTTTGTGTGAATGTGGCCCATTTAGTGCTCCTGGTGTCCTAAATTCATCCAATCGGATTAATCCGGGAAGTTGCCAAATAAACGAATACCATATGTAAAAAAAAAAATCTTTAGATACCTTTCATGAAGCTGTTCACTTCCTACCTTTAATAAGTGGAACATAGAATATATGAAAATGTCTTAAACATTCAGATTAAATAGTACGCTGATCAAAAAATTGGCTGAAATGTTGGATTTCAGGGAATATTGTGTTACAACTTTTATACGTAGTTTGATTACTAAAAATGTAAATAGAAAATTAAAAATTATTTGATTTGTGAATTCTGTTGCATATGTAATCAAAGACACCTGAACATTTTTTGTTAGGAAAGAATGCTTAAAAAAAAAAAAAAAAACTCCTAACTAACTCCCGATATACACGTTTTCTCTTTACGTATTTCATAGGACTCTAAAAAAATTTCAGAACTCGAGGCCGTGATGGAGAGACAGAAGAAAAAGGTGGACAGCGAAATGGAAAGGGACAGCCTCTGAGGATACGGAACGATCCGTCTGGCCCCTTGAACTTTTAATAGACTGTATTTAACTCACTCCAAAGAATAAATATATTTTATATAAATAAGAATATATATAAATAAATATGTACTTAATTAAGCATAAGCCAGATCCAATGACCTCCACTGGAGATGAATTATCGGAAGCGCGAGGAAAACGTTGGCTGTTGGACGTTTTCAAGATGATCTAAACATTGACTTGGCAACTGAAGGCTATTTGCAAATCATTCATGAAATATGGCTCGCCCCAGGACTACGCGCTCAAGATTCCCTATCGCCGGGTGTCCTCCTCTCCTCCGCTCAGCGAAATGGGATGGTTTGGTTGCAATTACAGTGTTTTATGGGCTTATGACCAATCAAAAAAAATCCATACTCGTTGTAGCCTCTGGCATCAATGAAATGTATTTCTGTATGTTTTGCCGCTAATCGATAGTCTCCTTGAAGGCACGGAGGAAACTGAATATTACTCCATTTTTGGGGCTCTATTTTTTTATACATTACTGGGTGAGAATAAGTCGGTTCCGTAAACCGTATATATCTCATGCTACGAATCGTTACGCGGGGCAGCAGTAATCCAGATGCAGTCAGACTTTTCTGCAACGTCTTGGTATTCATCAACAAAACCCCACGCAAGTCAATGGGGGCGGCTCTGTGGATGAAATTTAATGGGGAAACTAAGGATACATCTGTCTGTGTCAAGCTACTGGAAATACTACATGGTGTGAAAAGGTGTGATTTGTGCATTATGTAGAGAACAAAATAACGAAATATTACATTTTTAGGGGTTTGGGTTTTTTTTAAAGACAAATCGGGTCTGCAACAGAACGATGAGTTGAAGCATTGAACTAATATGCATTATGAAGGACCAACGAGGGCAAATTTATCCTGAATGTACGGCCGTGGGGTCATAATCAAAGTTATGCTTATTGACAATTGAGGATTGGGTCGGGGCTGTTATTGTGTCTCAAGCCAATATAAAAGGAAAGTGTCCAAATGTCTTACCTCTATAGTTTATATATTCTGTGAACACTGTTATTGCCGTATTTTTCGTTTGTATTTAAATGTCTATCTGCCTCTGTATTTAAATGCTTGAAACAAATTAAAGGCTCGGATACTGAGCTGCACATTCTCTCTCTCTCTCTCGTTTGGATGGGAAAGCGATAATCGTTGAAGCAAATAACTAAATAATAAAACAAATGGCTCACAGGATCAGGGATCTGCTCTGAAACGGATCACTGGCTGTCAGAGGATCATGGGAGTTGGCGTTCGATTATAGTCTAGGTCCATGGGTTATCTGTTTTGTTATTGATATGTGCCGGTGTGAATGCCATTTATGCGCATTATGTGAAACATTCATCCACTCTTAGGGCATTTAGTTGTAGGTGGATGAATGAATGGCGAATGATCCATAGTTTAGGGATGAGAATCCGACTCCAGACCTCCAGGGACTGACACCGCTGGTTTTCAGGATGATCTAACTCGCTGCTCTCTGATCCAACATGTTAATTGTTTAATTACTGATTGATTGGGAATGCAGATACTCAGGGAGTAGC
>VKOC01002963.1:0-65093 GCA_009364415.1 Spea multiplicata | reverse complement strand
GTGAGAGTGATGGGTGTTATGCTGTACCATTTCCAATGAATTTTTCATTTTATAATTATGCTCTAAAGTACATCATAACTCCCGTCACTCTATACTGTTCCATACAGTGGCAGAGCTGGGAGACAGAGGCCTTGCACCCCCACTGCAGGACTCCTGAAAGGTAAGTGAACTTCAAAGAGGGAGAGGGTAGATAGTTAGGCGGGGGTAGATAGGGAGAATGAGTGAGATGGGGGATAGGGGGTAGATAGGGCAGAAGGGAGTGAGAAGGGGTAGATAGGGCAATCATACTCCTATCATGCCAAGTCTGCCAGTATATCCTGGAATCTGGGTATGCCTGGACATGATAGGAATGTCATTGCTGTTAACAATCATATATATATATACACACAAACCAAAGGGAGCGGCTGCACAGAAATATTGTTAATATACACAGGCTTTTAGTTGTCCGGGTGCTCCAAAAATAGCCAGATATATGTTACCAAAGAAAAAATGGGCACTCACCGGTCTTTGCCTTGAGAAAGGACCGGAGGTGGTCCGAAACGTTGGCCGTGCTGATTGAAATAAACTAGTGTTTAATGCACTTTACTGCAAAGACCCGTGAGTGCCCATTTTTTCTTTGGTTACATATATATATATATATATTATTAATATTGTTATTTAATTGTTTTGTCCTATTTTGGTGTGTTACTTACTTTAAATAAATGTGTTAGATTTTTTTTATGGTGTGGGGGGTCATATTTGGTTTCGGCCAGGTAAATGCTGCATTTTCGGTTTCAGTCCAGAATTCGTTTCAGGGCATCCCTAAGCCAGACAATGAAGTGGTAAGCCTACACCACATCAATGTTTGGCTTAGTATATAGTGATAGGAGTTATGCTGCACTATTGTCAATGCCTGGCTCAGTGTATAGTGATTACGCTGTACCACTGTCAATGTGTGCCTCAGTATATAGTGATAAGTGTTATGCTGTACCACCGTCAATGTATATAATGATAACAGTAATGCTGTACCACCTTCAGTGTCTGCGCCAGTATATAACGGTAGAAGCTATGCAGTTTTAAAGTGTATGTGGGGGGGGGTGCCACATACAGGATCCGCCCCAGGTGCCAAATACTCTAGGTACGCCCCTGCTGGTAATAACCTGGTGTGTTATGCGGTGTATGTTCTAAATCTAAGGATTACGAAAGCATTGAGTGAAAAGTTTCCAATTTCTAGATTAACTTCAGAGCCTCCCTCTTTCAGAAAATAAAACCTATTTTTGCTTTTGTATGTATTTTTACCTAATTGTAGGCTTGATATTTATAAGCTGTAGAGTTGATAGCTTGTTTTTACTTGATAGTTGGATGTCCTCTTTACATAGTAACATAGTCATTTAGGTTGAAAAAGGACCTAAGTCTATCAAGTTCAACCCTTCTACCTATCCTTTCTACTTTTGATCCAAAAGAAGGCAACCTCCGTTGAATTTTGCCGTTTAGGGGGAATAATTTGCAAGAAATGCATTATCCAATATGCTGAGTAATGTAAATACCTCAATCTATATATATATATATATATATGATATGTGGGCTCTCCTCACATATTCCCTTTCTCTGAACTGCTAAGCAATGACCCAATTTAAGTTCGTCAGCATCCCCTGCTTACAGTCCTGGTTTTTAGTAAAAGAGTTTTTTTCTGCAGTGCTAGGGGAAAAGGATGTTGGAAAAGGGGCATATTCTTATTTTATTATTTTTTAAATGTTTTTCTTCTATTACATTGTTTATTGCAAAACTGATAGAAATCCCTTTAGTGAGCTGTCTTTTATTGTATGGATGTCAATGATGTCACAGTAACAATTATTTTTTTTTATTATTTATATTCATTTTATTTTATTCTACTTTGTTTCTCCCTCTCTTCCTCTGGTCTTCCCTGCACGGATCACACGGCCTCTGTTAGACCTGCTATACAGAAGCGCTACAATGGGTTAACACCTCATGGGATATGTTGGGGGGGGGTGATAAAAAAAAAAAGACAATAAAAAAAAAATTACTGTTCTGGGAATTTAGACAAGTTCCCAGAAGAGTAATCATTTTTTTATTGTTTAACCTGGAAAGTATATCTTCCCGCAGTTAGATTAAAAATATGAAATATTACTTGTCATGTGACTATGCACTAAAGAGCTATACAAATGACTTCATAACTCAAGGTCTGACAGTGAGAGTTAATATATTTCCTTGTCTGGTAATGCTGGACACCAAAAAAGGTGCTTCTCAGTCGCAGAGGACTCCATGGGCCAAACCAACCGGAAGTTTCACAGCTATGAGAAAGAAACTTGGCATGCGTTTCATGGTTCAGGACCAATAGTGCAGATATTTTTAGAAGTAAGACTGGGGGTTGTCTCTCTTTTCCCACACATTTAGTATACGGTCTTTCATCGAAGGCCATGCAAAGGCCAGGAATTTACTTACTATTCGGAAACTTCACTATTTCAGTCCATCGCAGGAGAATTTTTGTTTGGGAAGCAGTTTCCGTGTATTTATATTGGGAGAGCGGGCTTCCAAAAATCAATGGAAAAATCACAAAATATACTTTTGATACCTATGTGGCATGGTACGGGTCTGAAAAAGTCCACAGCAATGAGAAGATGTGATTAAATGTTGAGTATTTGGCTAGAGAAGTTCCACAGCTGAAGGAATTGCATATATTATAGAAAAAATATAACAAATAAATAGTTTTTGAAATCTCTAAATATCTTCTTTAATGTTTTCCAACTCTCTGACTGATTATATTGTTTTATTTGTGTATTATGTTATTATTGTTCCAGGGGGATGGCGCTTAGATGATATCCAATGACATAGTTGTGGTGGTTGATAGGTTGGTAACTTGTATCTTATATTTGTCTCATATGCCCTAGAAGGAGCGTAGGGCCTGGATGGCTATGAATTAACGTTTCATTCCAGGGTCATGTATGAATGAGCAATGTTTTCCCACAATCCCCGCAGAACTACAAAAAGATCTCTGAAACAGCAAACAACTCAAGGTTTCGGTCCCTGTCATATGCCTTCATTGAACGCCTCCACATCCAGCCTTTTGTTAATACTGCCTGTCTCATCCTCGATAATTTACAATGTTTTCCAGCAATTACTTGGCAATCTGTTGTAACAGTAGAAAAAAAAAGACAGTGAATTCACTGCCGCGCAGAACGCTATCCGCAGAGCCAGAAATGCAGCACGGTATTGTAGTATTGCCAGTGACTCACGCGTTTGACGTAAGAAGATAGTACAGCAATTTCTGATAAACAGTAAATCTTCGCTCCAGGTATGGCTGCCAACTTAACGGTCCTTAAAAGGAGCAGACTTCCAGGCGGATGTCATACGCAGAGCGGACTGCGGCACTTCGAGGCGGATGTCATATGCAGAACGGGCTGCGGCACTTCCAGGCAGATGTCATACGCAAAACGGGCTGCGCTTCTTCCAGGCAGATGTCATACGCAGAACGGGCTGCGCGGCCTTCCAGGCAGATGTCATACGCAAAACGGGCTGCGGCCTTCCAGGCAGATGTCATACGCAAAACGGGCTGCGCTTCTTCCAGCAGCAGTCATACGCAGAACGGGCTTGCGGCACCTTCCAGGCAGATGTCATACGCAAAACGGGCTGCGCTTCTTCCAGGCAGATGTCATATGCAGAACGGGCTGCGGCTCTTCCGGGCAGATGTCATACGCAGAACGGGCTGCGCTTCACAATGTCACTGCGAATTTAGTGGCTACAAAAGAGTGCAGCTTTAATGGTCTGGTCCATTTTAGTATTCGTTATATATCCCATAGGTGGGGGTAACTTGCAAGTGCTACAGTATCTGTTCTGCAGCAGATTAATTGAAATGGATGAAAGTTCCAGAGGGAACACAACTGACTAAACTGAAAACAACTTTGCAGCACTCAACTAAGTCCACTTGAATTGAGTAAAGTGATGTTGAGATCCGCTGGAGTTCAGTGAACTCATTATGTTCAAGAAACCAGTTTGCGATGACGTGAGTTTTGTGACAGGGTGCATTATCCTGCTGGAAGCAGCCATCAGAAGATGGGAGCACTGTGGTCATAAAGAGATGGACATGGTCAGCAACAATACTCAGGTTGGCTGTCGAGTTTAAACGATGCTCAATTGGTACTAAGGGACCAAAAATGTGCCAAGAAAATGTCCCCCACACCACTACACCACCACCAGCCTGAACCGTTGATAGAAGGCAGGATGGATCCATGCTTTCATGTTGTTTATGCCAAAGTCTGACCCTGCCATCTAAATGTCACATTTGGAAATCGATTTGGAGATTTTTTTTCTGCGTTCATTTCGGTTTTTGATCGATTGTTTTGCCTGACATTCTGAGGCACCGCAACCTCAAGGTTTACGAAGAGATCCAGACTTGATTTTGCAAAGCAGGACCACCAGCAACACCAACCCGGCACAGCAACACATCCAGCAGCATGCTATGGGACTGAAGTTCTCCAAAAATTGCACCATTTTGATAAATTGATCCCTCAAAGTAAAGAAGGTGATAAAGCAGCAGCGGGCAGTAGTATTAGGGCGCTGGGTAGACGCTGGCTAATAGACACATTCAGGCCCACCGATACTAGGACTGTCCGGGATCTCCTGAGGAGAGAGAAACACCTAAGGCTGCCTAAATCCATACAAGCACTGTGGTTAAGATGTTTAGGAGACCCTACCTGCCAAGTTACTTAAAAAACTGTGTGCACCTAGAAGAATTCATGGTGTTTCAGAAATGGCCATCCTGGCATAACGATTTTGAGGAGTGAGAAAGTAAGACCAAAATCAGTGAAGTGGATAATTTTCTAGATATAAAATATCATACATTTAAAAAGCCACAGATTTTCCTGCCCCCCCCCTCAAGAATTTAATAATAATAGATTAATCATAATAGATTAATGATTAATATACAATTATCAGCTACCAGAACAGAACATGCCATTTGAACCTCGGCATTGGTCTTAACTAATGACTAAATACATATTTCCAACAGAACACAAATAGTCAGCAATTACAGGTTCTACATGGACAAATGAGTCTGCGTGCCCACACAGTGCCCGGTTTTAATGCAGTTTTCAGGGAATCTATGATTCAGTATGCTGGGGGGGATGAAAACATTTCAAGTAAATAGTCATTTATGGCCCAGCAAGTAAAAGAGCAGAACAATGTGCAGCCTCCCTGTTCTTCTGTGAGTCTGGCCATTGCAAATGTTCCATGCATTAAAAGGTCAACTGTACTTAGCGTGAAGTCATTACCGGTAATACACACGTTTAACCCGTAGGTGTCCAGCTCCTTTCTTGATTTCCATTATCCATCCTAAGTGTAGCTTAAATGGAACCACATTTTCCAGCGGTTGGGAATAAGAACTAGGGATGGGATTCATCAAGGCAATATGGAGATATTCTGAAGCAATGCACATAACCTTTGGGCTTCCAAACCACTGCATGGGTATACGAGTGCCAATATGGCGACAACTATTGCATCATAGATTCTAATTTTATGGAGAACACTTTTCACTTGCACAGAAGCACGGTATTCAGAGTATAGCATAGTAACCTTTTTCTCCCCCCGTCCACTTGTAGAAGATACTAAGGTAGGGAAAAACATATGGAGAGGCAATAGTGTGGCTGAGTAATCAAAACAGTAATATGTGAACAATACTGTAACATAATACCAGGAGTATGTATATAGTTCACCAGTGAACCATAGATATCGAAAGCCCATTTAGAAAATCATTAAGAACATCCTTGTAAGAAGGATAAACACCTTTGCTAGGTGTGCAGAAATTCAGAAGGAACAAGGATTAAACCTAACATGTCACTGACCTCTTCTTAAAAATCATTTGTTTTTATTTGTTTTTTTTTAATTTTCTTTTCAAAGAGTGAAAAACATAAGAAAAGATGAGATTGCGTACAATCTCCAGGTAAAACTGACCTGTACAATAATAAACCACTTTTTTTAGAAAATTCTACCCTCCAAACGCAAAGAGTTTAAACGTTGTTCGCAAAAGGTGAATTAGAGGCCATCTTTCTGTAGAAAAATTGATAGGTAATGGAAATAAATTGCAAAAGATCGGTGGTCAGGTTACGTAATGGATTCTCTATACGTCTTTTTATCTAACCTGCCACTCGGTAGCTATTGCTGGAAGAGGCATAGATATAACCTGACCTAATAATGAATGCCAGCAGGTCTACAGACAGGCATCATTATTAGACAATAATGAAATATATTTAATAAAAAATGACTTTTAATTTTTTGCCGCAGGAAAATGAGGATTTTGGGAATAAAAAACCCGCCACATTCCACCTTAGCGGGAAATATTTGGAAACCAGTCAAAGACAATTTAAAAGCGGTTAGGTTTGAGGAAAACCTGTCCTATCTGGTTTTGAGAGTTTTTGCGTTATTTTTGAAACTGATTCAAACAAGTGAGATCTAAAACATGTTATTACATTGTCGGACCCTGCAGCAGGTATAAAATAATACTATTGTTGGTGTGTTCATAGACTCCTTAATATTTCACAATGAAGTGGAATTGATCAACTAATACAAATGGCTAATAAAAACACGGAAGTATTTCCCAAGCAGTATTTTATTATGATGGTGTCATATATCTGGAGAATCTTTGTATTTTCCACCAAATCGACCCTTTTCTCCCTAAGTTTCTTTGAGCATGTAGGCAGCCATCTTTATTTCCAGGCGAATGTATTACTTTTTTTTAAATTCCTTATAGGAAGTGTGTTGTCCTTTTTAATGTGTGTCCAAAGCTTTATTGTTTATTTACCCGATAACCACAAACCATCTTCCACAAACATGTGGATCACCAGTTACAAATAATGTTTTCTATACATGGTTTTTGTGACCAAAGTCAGTGCTTCACTGTGAGAACAGAAAAAAAGCATGACAAAAACGTGTCCATTTAAGGGCCATGATGGACACCAGATCTCCAAATCTTCTTTCTTCGAGGGCCACACTCTCTGGAGGAATATGCAACCCCTTCCTTTCCTCTACAGCCCAAAGGGAGAGAGTTTATGCTCCACTGTGGGCATTTTCAATTATTTAAAAAAAAATCCACTAAATAAAGATTTTAAATAAAAAGCTTTAAAAACTACGAAACAATGTTACAATTTGAAAACAATAACATTCTGAAATCTGTGGATTATTTAACTAGGAATTTACAGCTACAGACCCATAAGAAGTTCACCATTGTAAAGCCTCCTGCACTCTATGGACAAAGTATTGGGACCTTCATCACCTCTTAATTATCCAATTCAGACTCATTGCGACCGGTGTATAAAATCAAGCACCTAGCCATGCAGTCTGCATTTACAAACATTTGTGAAAAAATGGGTGATTCTGAAGAGCTCAGTGAATTCCAGCGTGGTGCTGTGACAGGACGCCACCTTAGAAATAAGTCAGTTTGAAAAATATCTTCCCTGCAGGATATTCCACGGCCAGCCGTAAGAGGTAGCATTGGAAAGTGGAAGCGTTTAGGGACAGCACAAAAACTGCGCGGCAAGAGCTTTGTGCAATGGGTTTCCATGGGCGAGCAGCTGCATGCAAGCCTCACATCACCAAGTACAATGCCAAGCGTTGGATCGAGACGTGTAAAGCACACCGCCACCAGACTCTGGAGCAGTGGAAACGTGTTCTGTGGAGTGACAAATCTAGGGACGGGAAATCTTAATGCTTCAGCATGCCAAGGCATTTTGGACAATACGATGCTTCCAACATTTTGGGAACAGTTTGGGGAAGGCCCTTTTCTGTTCCAGCATGACTGTGCTCCAGTGCACAAAGCAAGGTCCATGAAGACATGGTAGGATGAGTTTGGTGTGGAAGAACTTGACTCAGACCCCTGACCTCAACTCGATCAAACACGTTTGAGATGAACTGAAATGGAGGTACAACATATGTGCCTAATGGATGAATGGGCAAAGTTCATCATGGAAAGCCTTACCAGAAGAGTGGAAACTGTTATAGTTGTAAAGGGGGGACCAACTACATATTAATGTCTATGTATTTAGAACACAATGTCATAAAAGTCCCTGTTATTGTAATGGTTAGGTGTCCCAATACTTTTGTCCATATAGTGTATCTTTTAGGGACTCTGAATGAATCAAGCAGTGTACTGACACATTTCCCTTACAGTACGGGGCAACTTTTCTAAGAATTAAAAATATGTTTCATAAATAATTGATTTTATAATTGAATTGTGCTAAAAGATATATATTGATAACTCTCACATTTAAGTATCAAATCAGGGTCACTACATGAGCAAAATGAATATTGATAGAAAGCAACATCAGCTTGAGGGAAACTACAAGTTAAAAAGAAACTGCACTCCAAACCAGCAGGAGACATTGTATACTGTACATGATCCCAAGAAATGAAGTTACACGTACAAATGTAACTCATAAAAAATGGAAGAAGAGAGAAGAAAGGGAGAGAGATATAGGAGAGGATTTGGGAGAAGAAAGAAGGTGGGAAAGGAAGGGATAGAGAAGATGATAGAGAAGAAAGAAAGAAAAAGAAGGATAAGAGAAAAAAAAACAAAATTCAAAAAATAAGGGGAAGAGGAGAAAGAACGATATGGTGGGGAAAGTGAGAAAAGATCAAAAGAGTGATACAGAAATAAAGGAGGGGAGGGAATGAAAGGAGGGGGGAGAGGGAATGTGAGAAGAAAATATTACTCTTCATTTTAGTCTGCATAATCTGGATGGATCCCAGAAAGGATGTTTTAATTTCATACTTTGGGAGATAGTAGGATTTCTATGTAGTCTTCATTGAAGGATTAAGTAAAATGGAGGTAGATTTAGATAAAATGTACCAGATATGCTTTTGGTGGAACAAGGTTTGACGAGAGATGAGACAGCATTCATTTAGTAATTTAAAACTCAACCTTAAATACTGTTTTTTTCCCCAGCGCTAGAATCAACTATCTTATTTCAGATGTGACCATCCCTTTTTACACATTATAAAACGTTATAAAACTGAACAAAAATCAAGATTCTTGCACCTACCATTCAATGAATAGCGAGATACTGCTGTTTCGGTGGCACCTGATGCCAGCTCGAGTGTAATAATGATACATGTGTTTTTTTTTATTGAACACTGTCGCCCCGAGTGGTCTCACTCATCTACAACTCCGCCAACTGTAAAGCAACGAGTGAATCGTTTTATTTACCTTTCTATAAGAATTCATCCAATCAGACATTGTGATAGATAGCGTTCTTTAGATCTTTTTCCTACTTACTCATTGTGGGAAAATGTGCCTGACTTTCTCCAATTTGAATAAATTCAAAACCTCCAGTTATTTTCCTGTTTGCCTTTCTATAACAAAAAAATAATTTCTTATATTTTTATAACTTCTCTCTCATAAATGGATTTTATATAGTTCTTAATATACAGGTTATTGAAACCTCTCTATTAGATAAATGGATAATCGTATGAAGAGTTTTATTACTGACATTGTCTTTTACAAATGTAATATTTTTATTATGCCATTCTTTTAATGAGAGACCCTTCTTATTTTGTTCCAAAATATTACGCTGACGGCTACCAATACTTTTATTCTGCAGATTAAACATTTTTTCAATTTTTTCCCCATACTGCCAAAATCTGTCCGCCACAAAACTTTGAAGGAGCCACACAGCTCTCCTTTGCATTACAGTGCATTTGATGGATTGAGGGTCCCTTTAATTTGTAACTAATGATCTAAATAACTTTAATCATGAAAACATTCATTTGTAGAATATTTAAATGCCATTATGTGCAAGGATTACATTTATGTTGTTGGTTACTTTGTTATTCTTTGTTAAATCCCATAACCAAGGGTACGTAGAATGCTCGTAAACAGACACCAGTTGTCAAGTGGTAGCCAAAGAGAAAAGGCTTATGGTACTCCATCGGAGGTATGTTTGAATTTTTTTTAAAGTAATAATTGCTTCACTGAGAGGATAGTAGGTATGTGGAACCGCCTACCAGCATAAATTGTAGGAGTTAATATAGTGGTGAATTTACACATCCATAGAATAAGAATACAAATTCCATATTCCATAGAATAAGGCTACCAGATATGTACATATGAAGTATTTCTGTATTAAAAATTGTCTGTTTCACTTTTATCTGTATTGTTTTGGATTGTTTAAACAAAGTCTGTTAGTCATTTACAATTACGCTAATGCTTTTCACCTACAATCTTGTAGATAATTTAGAACACTAAATGTGATCTAGCGTTATTCAGTACAAGGCAGGATCGCATTGCTGTTAAATAAAACTGTCATCTGTTCCTTACTACAACGCACATTGCTTTCAAACAAATCATAACAACGTCGGTGCCAGCGTCCATGGCACGGGACATTTATGTGAAGCACCATCGTTTTTGGGTACCTCCAAGCCTAAAAAGGGCAATTTAGAAACTTACAAAAAAAAAATATCACAATTAAGATTGGCTCCATGAATTAAAGAGGCGCCTTTTTTGGTGGCTGCCAGGAATGCGCTGCTTGTGGTTACATTTAGAGCCTTTGGGAAAACTGCAGATTTATTTTAGTGAAGGCTAATTTGATTAAGAATAGCACGGAATGGAGTAACAGTTATGAATGATCCTGTTGTTGATTTCTGATGCCTCTTCAAGTTGTTTTCATTGTTTGTTGACCGTAGCAGTTTGCTGGCACAACTTTACACGCCAATGTAGGATGTTTTCACAACCTCCGTGTAAGAGTTAAACCCCCCTTCTTCCCTTCACCTAACCACTTCTCTCCTCTTTTTTATGGCCATTAAATAATCTTGTTGATTAGTATTCTTGTTATTATCTTTTATTTATATAGCGCCAACAATTTCCACAGCTCTTCTTACAATATGTATATTCAAGGGGTCTGACAAAAATAGAATTGACGGACTAACACAAAGCGATCTATTAGGTAGAGAGAGCCCGGCTTGCAAGCTTACAATCTAGAGGGAATGGGGTGAGGAAAACATAAGGTGTGAAGAAGGTAGGGTTTTGCGATTTTTGCTCATCACCTGAAATCACATTCAGTATGACATTGCATGTGCTGAAACATATTAACATACATGAGAGCATTCTATGGCTGCTCCCACTCACAGACCTCTCCTTATTTGAGGTAGGATGGTGGACATGAAAGGTCAGGAAGAGTGGAGGGCCCTTTGGTTATCAATCGCTCACCAGGGGCCTAATCAGCTCTGATTTCTGGAGTAACCAGATATATTAATCAATGCCAGTGTTGTCTTTTTAATTGATGGGCTGTCCACATATAGGTTAGAACCTACATTTTTGGTAGGCTAGGGAAGGCATGAACACCCTTGAATATACCATTATGACGAACAGTCCTCCAGATTATGATCCATAGATGAGCTATTTAATGCACATCTTTCTTTACATTGCAGCCACAAACCCTACCTATGATTAGAAGCTCACAAGTAAGTTTATAAAGGAAATTGCAGTTGACTTCAATCCACTGATTTAATCATGAATTATCATTGGTAAAACAGGGTCCCAACGAGACAAGAAAAAAAAAACAGATTAACAGGGTAGGCAAAAAAAGGGGTATGTCAGGAACAAAATCAGAAGGCAGAATCTTGTGGTCAGGCAAACCGAGTCAAAAGCCGAATATCAGATGACCTTGGAGCCAAATCAGGAGATGAAAACCAGGTCAAAATCTAGCCAGGTCAATATCCACCAGAACTGCACCAAAGCAGTACCATACAAACACATACACCAACCAAGGGTAAATACATAGGAAATGAATGGACTTTAAAAATATTATTCCAGGGTCACCTGGGGGGACAAGACCGGCAAGTAAGGGCAGCATTTGGGCTTCAGTGATGGCACACGCCATCTAGGTGGAGGCACTGCCAATCTCTGAGTCCCTGATCTCTCAGAAGAGCGGTAGCACGATACCTGCTGGGTCAAGTACTGCCCTGAGGTGGTTACGTTAACATGCTCATGGATGTATTGGTTAGGGAGGAATGCTGTTACTTTGCAAAATACAATTTTAGAAAAGTTTTAATGATAAATCTACAAATTGCCAACTCATAGAGGAATCACTGGAAAAATGTCTATTTTTTGCATTACCAATACTGGTAATGGAAATCGGAAATTGGTTTGAAATCATTGGCTGCCATCCTTTTGGCTGCTATTTGCCATTTCAAATAGCAGAAAGGGCACACATTTTGGGCAAGTGGAGCTATGGTTACCAATACGTCATGATTTGTTGATAAGCAATTCATTTAACCCATTAAATATTAAAAACATTAGAAACATAAAACTACTTAACCCATCTAGTCAGTCCGTTTTCATTTACTTATTTGTGTTCTGAAACATCATATCCCTAGATTATTTTTTATATCTAAGCATGAAGGCACATTTGCTGGCAAATATTGAATGGTGTTTACCACTTTTTGTAAAATATTTTTTTCCAGATTTAATAGGCTGGGATCGTATATTTCTAAAACCTAGACAATTTCTAGGTTATAATATTTAAAGTAAAAACAACATTTTTACATACAGCTGCAACATTTTTTTAAAATTCCATAAGGCATATCTACCACCTTTAATTATATTTTTTAGAATTCATTCAAAATTCATGGAATCCTAAATCTGGCATAGCGTTCTTTTACGTGGAAGTTGTAAATATGACAATGCATCTGTTCACACAGAAGATGCCCACAGGGTTTTTTCCTTCATACTTCTCATTTTTGGATTCATATGCTGACATACATTTGGATAATTAGGGAAAAAAATCAAAGCTTGAGAAATAAGCAACAATTATTTAACAAAGTCTGCCATGCATGTAAATACGTACTCTGGTTATACGTGAACATTGCTCAGACCAGAATACTAATAAGTGACACATGTTGGCATTATCATATGAGCAGCACAGCATGTCCACGGATCTGCCGTTATACCAAGTGTCTTGGAAGCAGTCCTTCACCTGGAGACTTGGTCAAAGCCAGAGAGTTGGCAGTTCCCATATAGCTTTAACATCTTCATTGTGAATGTGGTTCATAGACAGATGGCCATAGCAAGAAAAGGACACCCAATGCAAGGCCAACAAATGGTAGTAAAAGTTCTTTCAAGCTGACATCTTGTGGGTGTTTATATAGCTCGACATATTCTGTAAGTACAAGTACAGTTTTTGACAGTTTTAGTAACTATTAATATGAATGCTCTTTTTTTCTATAAGCCATTATGGTGAAAGAAGCCCATCGGAAATTAAAAAAAATGAGTCACTTGCAGCCAGAAACCATTGGCAGTAATCAGTTTTTGTGCGTTCAACAATACTATGAATGATCCTTCAAATTCTTTTAGTGACAAAAGTGTTAAATTCAGCAGAATAGGTGGAACAGCATCTTTAAAGCAACAATGTCATCCCTCAAAATGATTTGATGTAAGCTGTTACCAGTTTACCAACTGGGCAATCCAGTCTAGCACACAAGATATAACCACACATTATCTGAAGCCTGTGATGGGGACTTTTTAGGCAGGCAGCGCATGGATACTGGGCATTGAGAACTCGGGATCTGTTCATTTACTAGACCATGTCTCTTTCCTATAGAAATAATGGACTATATCCATCATACAGCGTCAAGTATGTTTTGTCTCCATCAAACAACACAAAAAGGGCAGATATTGCAAAGCATCCACACGCTGCATCTCGATACAACAGGCTTATCAATTCCATGACAGCCCATCTGTCTGTTACATAAATATGCATGTTAACCCAACTATAAATGATTATTTAAATGAGAAAATAAAACATAATAAAAGAAAAATAAGTCTTATACATAACAAGGGCTTACTATACATTAAACACACATCACCGAGGCTAATACAAATGGCTTGAGATTACCCAATTTGAGTCAGAAAAGCAGGTCTGGACTGGGACATCTGTTCGTGTGACGCACCGAGATGACTCACAAGGAAAGGCGCATACTCAAAAGGGTTACATTATTCCTCCAGTGTTTCATAGACAATTCTGTGCTCATGATTTTATAAGATGCCTGCAGAGTTTCATGCGCCAAAGCAGTGAGCTTGTGTATTAGTAAATTGTCATTAATTTGGTCCAGTATTATTGTCGTTGTAGAAGTTATAGGCTTCAATCAGAAAGCCATTATTATCTCCTTCTGCTTAATGAGATATTTGTATATTCATGAATAGAAAGATGGCCAGAACTAATGGGTTTTAACTTTTTCACTAACTTCAATAATGACTGCAACAGTTGGCAAGTAAGTGGTCTTAAGTCCACACCACTTCCAGCATACTTCCATTTGTAGGCCTTAGGCATTTCGGGCATAAATGCCAGTTTGGCGTTTTTTCTTTCAAAATAAGACTTAGCAGTCCCAACAGTTAAGGCCAGTTGTTGTAAAATGGTGTTGTTACGTTTCCACAACCATGGTCTTTCAGCAGAAGCGAATGTGAGGTCTGGAACTACTTCAGCATGTTCTGACCAAGTGATGGAGTGAATCCTAGCAGAGCCCACCAACGGCAGACAGTCATGGGAGACCAAGAAGGAATTAATCATAGGGCAAGTATGATGGAGATGTGAATACAAAGTATAATCCCTGTAAGAAGGATTCATTTCCAAATGTGAAACAAGATTTAGACCTCAAACTAGGGTATAGCCAAAAAAAAACTTCTCACTGACTTGCTGATAAGGTATTTTGGGGACTGATGAGCATACCCGGGAACGTTCCGGCCTTGACACTCCCCGCCCATTTCCCTTTAAATGGGGGTGTTAACTGTCATTAACGTCAGCGGGACCGCCCACCGACATCGGCGTGCAGTCTTGCCCGCTTCCCGCATAGGGAAGGCTCCAGAAGTTCCCAAGTATGCTGAAGAGTCAAAAGTGGAACCTTTTGTAAGACATGGGTCCGGTTACATCTGGCATAAAGCTAACACAGCATTCCACAAAAAAGAACATCATACCAACAGTCAATGGTGGCGGCAATCAGTCACAAAAGCTCTACCGGATAAATGGGCACAAATTCCCACGGACATAGCCACAAAGGGGAGAGGAGGTCACCTCTATATTAATGCATGTGGTTTTGAAATGGGATGTCCAACGAGATCATGTAGGTGTGATGGTCAGGTGTCTACATATGGTTGGTCAAATAGCACTACAGGCTTGGGGCCCCCTCCATATATTAAATATTCTGTGAAACTAAGTATTTGTTACAAAATAAAAAATGAAATGTATGTGTATGTAAAATGTATACCAGCAAACAAGTAATTTTTCCATTCTTTAAGCTTTTTATATCATTTTGAAATGCTGTTTGTACGGTTATATCAGTTTAATGGGCAGATGTTACCGTTTATCTGAAAACATTCCACCGGAGCTTTATATTGCTTAAGATTTTTTTCTCTTTACTTGCAGATTTTATCTTATTTTAGAAAGAAGTGACTTCCATTAGTGCCTGAGACTGCAAAACCCACTGCATGTGTCCTGGCTCTTACATTGTAGATGATAGAGGAGACTGTATGGAGACTTCGTTTCGATAATAAATAGTACTGACACTGAATGCGTCTCATGCGGTTTTTCAAGTAGTAAAATTCTTGCACATGTCAAACACAGCCCAGTCGAACAACATGCTAGAATGCCACGAAACTACCTTATTCTTGGAACTAATGTGAGGCTGCCCTGTCTAAATATCACGCAGGAGGAATGATTATTACATACCACAAAATATTATTTCTCCTTCATTTCTGGTGCAATGAAGAACACGTGTGTGCATATCAAATCTTGGAACTTGGAAGTCTAGCGAGTCGTTTTATCTCTAGCGATATAAAAATTGGGTCTGGATATATTATCAGGATATTGCTGAAAAAAATTAACATTATTCCATGAACAGAGGTTCAAGGTTATCTCAACCAATCAAATACAATCAGCAACTTAGCAATAGGCAAGCGGTTTGCGATATGTGCATAAATTCCTGTAATATTGAATAAATCTAGTTATTAAGTAATGATAATTATATAGAGAAGCCAGAAAGGACAGACTGAAATATCGGGCATATCCTGGAGTGTCAACCCCGGCCATGTTTACCAGAATATTATTTTCACTTAGTACTGACCGGCTTATGTGAAGTGCAGATCGGTTTGTGAGATGTACAAACTCCTGGAACGGAAGCAATTCATTGTACATGGCATACGTCAAATCGTGTGTCCAGGACAATGTGCGTATCCCTATGTAGATAAGTACCAACATACGCTCCAAAGAGGTTCTCTGTTTTTCATGTTTACTCATTTCCTTTTGCTTGATTATAAGACGACCCCTCCCCCAAATTTGAATATTGAGAAAAAATATTGAACAGTTTAGGAAAAAAAGAAAAAGCTTGAATATAAGACTACCCATAGGGAAAGAAAAAATAGCCGCATGGGGCAGGGATAGCTATACATATGGGTGATACTAGCCCCACACAGCCTGGCTAAACACCACCCCCACCCTGCCCGGAGTGACCCGGAGACCTGGGGGACCGACCATTCACTCAGAGACTCCCAGTCAAACCCGGAGAGTTCCCATGTATTGTAGAAAACCCCAAACCACCATTCACTGTTAAAGCCTCGGAATGCTGGATCAGCTTCTGGCCAATATATAAATATATTTCCCTTTCTGGTAAAATCCCATAAATAACTGTAGGAAGTTGATTCATTTGGTGATAACATGGAGCCTGCTTGAAAACAGTTAAATACAGTTTGCATAACATTCAGCCTAAATGAATTATGACTGCCTTAAAAGGGCTAAGTGGAAAAAAAAACCCGGAAAATATAACTTAAACAATCCATAAATCAGTGGCGGGACGTTTCCTGTGGATTCTTCTTTGGAAAAGAGCACAGCCGTATGTTTGTCACACCACTGATCTGAACTATATATATATATAAATATATAGTAATATATAGGATACAGTTTCTAAGGTTACAAATACTTAAACATTCCACTCCGAAATAAAATCTGTTTTTTTCTAAGAAATATATAGCAGGTAAGACAGCTAAAGGGTAATCCCATAATGGGAGTTACAAGCACAGTGACAATGTTTTTCTTTTTTTTGTTGCCATGCTCTGGAACGCCTTCCAACTGTCCCACTTTGGGGGGGGGAGTCTTAATTTTGCCACTCTGTCCCACTAAGCTCTACCTCTGTCACGCTTTTCGGGTACTAGCGCTGCTAGTTTGAGTGACATCATCCGTATTTGCCAGGGTAGACGTACTACAAAGGGTACTACAAAACCAACGAACAATTCTAATCTACAGACATTTTTATACCCACAGAGAAAATCTACCAAGCCATTTTAAAAGGCAACCATCATATTCCTGATGGTCGTACCTGGGAGCTTGGAGCTCCCCTCTCCTCTAAGTATACCTAGGGACATGGGAGAGGGATAGACCAGGTTAGGCTGTAAAGGCACAGAAGGTGAGCAGAACGTTGGCAGACATTGGGCATCACCAAACTCCTCTACCCTCACACTGAAGATACTAACCCAGGGCCCTGGTGAAGCAGCCCTTCAGCTGCAAAATCTGGGTGAAAACCCAACAAGCTCCCAAGGCTTGCAAAATATTCCTGATTCTAATTCTTACTCTTACACCTACATACAACGTACAAATTTAGCTCTTTTCATTTTCTCTTATTTTCGGTTGCTTGTACGTGACGGCCATGTTGCTTCTGCTCCATTACTCCAAGATACGTTGTAACAACTATAGATACAAACTGCAGTATTATAAACCGTACACGCGTGTGAACGGCCTGCAGACAGTGACGGTGGAATCCAGGAAAAGTATTTCTTCCCAATCAGTACCACTCATGACATCATATCCCGGTACTCCACTTTTGCGCTTGCCTCCTCAGCACAGCTCTCCATGTTGCCAGTTGAGGAGATCATTGAGTAATGGTGTTACAGCGAGCCTGAGGCTCCTTGTTTTGCGGCAGAGGGGATAATGTCCGTCCTGACCTGCCACCCTAGAATACATCAATACTCCTAAACTCCTATGCTGACGGTAGGATTCCATCGTACTTTTGGATCATAGAATTTTAAAAATAATAATAATGCAAACATAGTTTTATCTCTGATGGTATGGTCCTCCTTGAAATACAGATCATATCTATACTTAGGCATGTCAATGTGAAGATTGGACAAGATCTGGTCAGAACGGACTTGTTCCACTCAGCTAAAAACTAAATTATTTGTGTGAAAGCAAGTTATGGTAGAGTCATGTTATGGTGAAAAACTTTGTGGGATCTGTCCTTGATATTATAAGAATGGAAAAAAAAGGACTTATTACGCACATAATGCGGCAAAAGAGTAGGCCGTGCATGATCTGACTAATGCTAAGGTGTGAAGGTCAGGCTTTGTGGTATTGGAAGTGGTGCGGCAGCATGCAATGCGCAAGAAGAATGTGAGTGGAGTGCGAGGGAGGGAGAGTGAGACAGAAGGAGCAGAAATAGGGTGGGAGCCAAGGATTGTGTATGTATAATAATTATATATATATATATCTATATTATCACATCATTTAACAAAGAAAAAACCTTTTACACTTCAATATTTTATTGATATAAAAAAGGAAGATTACGATGTAAAGCTGGAGAGATGAAGGTTTAGAGAAACATTCTCTGATATACAGCGAGGGCAGCCCAGCTAATCAATATTATTTATTTTATTAAATCTTCTCTGCCAAACCAATTACAAATATGGCTCAGATATAAACACAGATACTTCTAGAAAAAGTCCCCCCCCCTTTGTCTGGCTATACGAAGCCACGCACTGACAGCGCTGGATGGGCGCCATCTCTGACATCTGGATTATGTTGATTCCAAAAATAATTGATACAAAATCCAAGGAATGCACAAGTGAAAGAAATAGGTCTTGGCTATCCAAGTCAGTCTACATATTAACATTCCATAAAAAGTATGTCAGCCAAACTCATTAAACAGTCTAGAATACTGGGAATAAGTCCCAAAATCACGGTAGCCCCTTAAACCTCGAAGAACCAGAGGGGTGCAGGGCTTGGAAATGGTTAAAGTCACCCTTCTACGTACCACATTCCTCTAGCGCTGGCTTTGCCGGAAAGTGCAAATGCATGCGTACAAAAACAAGGTTTAAAATGGATTATTTTGACAAACAAGGTCAAATATAATTCAACATTAGTAGAAACCCACCGGCTCACAAGTGCCAACGTCCATAAAAAAAATAAATTACTCTAGTAAACAAAATATAGAGTCTACTCTGTCATCGTACGACTTCTATGCCACCGTTGAGGAAGCTTTGACTTTTGGAGATAACGCCTGTTTGAAGCGTCTCTTTAGGTCTTGCATGTTGGGTGACTTCGGTCGAGGGATAACAGAGCCTCTTCTCCTTTCTCCGGTACTTGCAGATTGTACTTTACTGATCTCCTTACACAGATGGTGGAACGTATCACAAACGTCCTGACAGCTCTCGCTGGTCGAGATCTCCACAAAAGAGCAGCCTAGTTCATTGGCCAGCTGTATTCCAGAGTCTGATGGCACCTGTCGCACGTGGAGAAGGTCTCCTTTGTTGGCTACTATAATGATTGGTATCTTAGAGTCTGCATGCACTTTCCGGATGTGCTGGTGAAGATGACGAACGTATTCATAGCTCTTGTGGTCTGTGATGGAGTACACAAGGAGGAAGCCTTCAGCCCACTGAACACACCTTAACGTGTCTGCAGCCGCTAGCAGATCTTCTTCCACCTGCAACCAAACCATTTACAGATCTGTTACTATTATCCTAACACAATAAATATGAATATCAACAAAAAAACTCCACAATATTTTCCACAGATGACTGCTTACTGAGGATCAAGTAAGGTTCCTAGTGATTTAATCTCCAGTGGTGCATAAGTGCCAAGGTATGACATCACATCCCAGAGGTGGCGCGTGAATGGAGGTGCACTGGAAAGCACGCATCCCCTTGGCCCTACACAAGTGGGACCGTGTGTCCCAGATTCCCACCACCCAACATGCATGAAAAACATTCAGTGGTGGGTGGGGGGATTAAAATACCATGCGGTATTACATGAAATAGTTCAGTTCCTTATCAACAGTATAGGAAGCCCGCTAGTATAAAATACAAAATCTATACATCTTAGAGGGAATTCAACTAAATACAAAGTCTGTGATCTAATTGGAGAGAAGATATCCATTTGCCGCTTTCCTTCCGCGTCTCCTTGAAGAGCTCAGACAGGTCCTATTGGCCAAAGTAAACTCAAAACCATTCGTGTAGCCAGTAGGCACCAGGTGTCCCCAACCCAACCCAAAGCGCCCGTAGAAGCGTCGTACATCAGGAGGTATAGCCTTGAAGAACACGGAATCATAAAGCTTGCCATGATCAATATATTTTATGGATGGATGGATCTACCTTCACGCAGCCAGGTGTGTCTTGGATCTGCAGAGATGTCTGCTCTCCTTCAATGACTACCAGTCTGGAGTAAAGGTTTCCTGCGTGATAAGACATTATTATAAGCATACATTTTATTTCCTGTACGATAGGGTTATATATATATATATATTTATTTGATTTTTCTCACTCACCGGTATTGGCTTCATAGTCGCCGATGAATCGCTTTGTAAGGAAACGGACAATCATTGCTGGAGGGGAAGAAATAAATAAATAAATAAACCGGGTTGGATTTCAGTTCAGAGAAGGAAAGTTAGGATGAGACATAAAATGCTGTACGCGTCGTTAAGGTGCCTTGTGGAAGCCTCCCGTTAGATCTATCGAGTCGCTCAAAATTCTAAACGCCATTGCCTTTACCCTTTATATATTCAGACGTTCAAGATTGCCTTTACCCTTTAATAACTCATGGTTCTAGCAGAGGTCCTTTTGGAAACCTTGACTTGTTGTTGTTTAAAGATACACTTAAGTGAGTCACCTGAATTCAAGCAAGGATATCAACCATAACATACTGGCAGCACAAACCCTGCAATTCAGGGTCAAGACCTGGAAGTTCCCAGATATGTATATCCAAAGCAGCATCGTATACAAAGTGTTATCTATACATCACTCCTTTGGAACGTTGAGAAGGCGAACGCGGTGTCAGCAATCAGAGTCCGAGCCGACAGACTCAGAGACCCCGAGGCATCGCTGGCTAACGTTCCGGTTACGGGCGCGGGGCAGATCAGTCCGGGGTGTAAAGCCTCCCGCAGAGGACACAACGCAGCCAAAGAACACCGACATCAACGCCATAGAAACAGAATTGTGACCATCGGCCATCTAATCTGCCCACCTTTCCCGATATCACCACTTAATCAGCCCTCGTCTGAGATTCATGACCCACTGAGTGCAGCTTCCAACAAATGCCCCCCACGCACACAGCGGTGTATATTATATATATATACATACACACACACACACAGACACATACATATACACACACACACAGCATATACATATACACACACACACAGACACATACATATACACACACACACAGCATATACATATACACACACACACAGACACATACATATACACACACACACAGCATATACATATACACACACACACAGACACATACATATACACACACACACAGCATATACATATACACACACACACAGACACATACATACACATACACACACAGACACATACATATACATACACACACAGACACAGACACACACAGACACATACATATACATACACACACAGACACATACATATACATACACACACAGACACATACCATACAACATACGTATATATGCTTGATATTACACACATAGTTATTCTGAGAAGCGAAGCTATATGCTCCTATCATTCTGCTCATTTTTTTTACTTTATAAATAAATGTTTAATATATATATTACTATACACACACACACATATATATATACACACACACACATATATATACATACTCCCCAGCGGATATAAAATGTACCCAGCAATAGCTTTATACGGCAATAATGCGGGATGGCGTTATATATGGAGATTCATCCATTAAACAGGATGACAGTCCCAGTAATTTCTTCATCTATAAAAGAGACCGCTGAGGTCCCCAAAGCCTCTGTGACTTTATCTTTAGTAAATGCTCCATCCTCTCACGGTCCTTGATCACCAATTTTACTATTCTACAGAATCACAAAACTTCCAAACCGGTGCTGGCAGCGAGTTACCGAACCGACCTCCGGGGCAATGGATAAAGCACCGGATCGCTTAATATGCTGTAGGGATGATCAGGATGCAGAGTTGGGATCTACTCGATCACATGCATTCCTTGCCCCCACGATACGATGACCGGGTGTTGTCACTCAGGACGGGTCACTTACCGGTTTTCCCCACGCCGCTTGCCCCGAACACGGCTAATTTAATATCCCTGACGGTGAAGTAGTCCGCGGTCTCCGGGATGGGCGCGAGCAGGAAGTTACCGGACATGTTCGGCAGACGCATGGGAACAGAGGAGCGGATCCCAGCTCTCCGGATCACGCAGCGACACTCATCCGCCTCCCGCTGGGCACGGACCGTGTACGTGGAGTGAGCTCCGGGGGGTGTTTGTGCCGCTCACGGTGTGTCTGACGCGGGGATGCTTGTAACGGTAACGTAGCCGCAGGTGATGTAAGTGCTGAGGTCCGCTATCAGTGACCGATCACCGGGATGCGGCGGCTGGGAGCGCTCGCTGCTCTCCATGCTCCGTGGCTTTTAAAGGCTGCGCGCTGGGACTGCCTGCCGGGGCCGGGCTGCCGCCTCTCAGCCGGGAAAGGCAATGAGGGCGGCTCGGGGGGCCGGCAGCATTACGCACGGTGACGCGCTGCCCGCCGCTCGTCATCACAGCTGGGAGATAGAATAGCCGGGGATCCGCTCGGGGACGAGAGGCGGGAATAGCCCTCTGGGAATACACCGCTTCCCCGCTACATTGCTGTATATGGTCTAACGACCTTGTTGATGACGTCATATCGTAACAGTGACCGGGAATGAATGTATCGGTGGAGGACCGTCTCCTCCTTACAGCAGAGACCTGCAAGCACCGACCTGCCCTCAGCGCGTATTCGCGAACAAGTATTGTCATTTTATTCACTAATCTCATGAAAAATAAGCATTCAAAGCATATCGTGCCCACTTATTTTAACCCCTTCTTTACTGAGGGTATTTTGTACCCCAAAACCTGAGGCTCTTTTTGCATTTTTTTACATTGTTCTCCTTTGTGATTTTTCTTGCACCGGCACAAATTCTATATTTTTCAGGGACAGATAGAGCCTCCTTTTATTACTGCTTGTAGATGATTAGAACCAAATAAACAGAACACGTCCGTTCCCTTTTCACCAACCTGTCCGTGTTTTTAGGATTGCTTGCGCCGATTACACGCCAGAGACGGCGGAGAAACCCACCGCGTGCATTCAGCCGCATCCCCAGAACACAGAAACACCCCCGACACGCACGGGGCGTGCTGCACGACAGCACACGGAATAGAGCATCCGATATACTAAATACCATACATCCAGTTTAGGGGGGCTGGGAAAGATCAGCTGTAACCATAGATCCGCTGGCGCCCCGCTGCCTTTTCTTTCTATGCTACTTTTCGTGGCAGCGCAGCAGGCATATATTTTTATATATATTATTCTTTTTTCAGTCTCTGACCAATCAGCAGTCCTCACTCCGCCATGAATGGAGCCTCGCGTTCAGTTTAAATGCAGGCTCATTCATAACTCATGATTTTCATTCCTCATGTCATTACACAGGGCTCTCAGCGGGTGAATGATGGTTCCCGAGGGCTGCCTCAGATGCGGGTAATCGCCTACAGCGGGTACGGCCCTCACATCACTCCTTTAATCACGTTCAGTGCCATCATAGCTTTATCATATATCATAGGCACGTTTTCATAATGTGGAAAACAGTAAAATAGTTCAGCCATAAACCGCCAGCATTGCCCTGGAGAATCGGGTCGGTGTCTGATCAGGTAAAGCCAATTCGATAACAATAGCACCCTCCAGATCTGCAAGTAGCGGAATTCTTTTCATGGAACTTCAGGCCTTATCAGTAAAAAGGTAACTTGGTGCTGCAGCAGCAGGCGTCTCGCATCCGTACCGACACAGAACCGGTCAGACCTCGCGAATGCAACACGCACTACATATCTGTTAATGTGATGGGGTAGCTGCTTAATACATTATTATCCCCGTTACAATGCAGGTAGGGAATTATCTACCTCGCAGACTGCGGCTAATTGGGGAAATCTTTTCACAAGACCCAGTAACATTTCTTTAGCCAAGAAGAGCAACAAATATCACCGATTCCCCAGAGAAAGCATAACAAAAACGACATAAAGTAACAGCGCTTTATCCCACTACAGACGCTGGCATTTAATCAGAATACAGAGTGACATCCAAGCTCGCGCAGCACCGTCCGCTACACCCTCAGCGGGACCGGAACACAACACCGATATACCGTCTGACCGGCTTTCTATTCCAGATTTTCACCGTCTGTACTTTAGCTCTCGTTTATAGAGCTTCAGGAAGCTACGCTGCAGCTTACATCTGTGTGAAGTTACTTAACCCCTTAATGACAAAGCTCGTACATGCACAGGCTCAAAATGCTTTGGTTTCCATGGGTTTAGGGAACGCCCATTGCCCTTAAGGGGTTAATATTCTACTCCATTTTAACTCTGTGAAAACGGGTTAATAACTAGTTACCATTCACAAAAAACTTTCTACCAGGAGAGAACTTAGACTTAAAGCATCCCAGTCTCGTCCCAGATGGGAAACTTAAGGAAACACATTAAGAATATTAATTAGTAATAATTATGAGACTGAGCAATGTGTATATTTCATGAGCTGTGAACGCCTACATTTGGCAGTAGAATAAAATCTTTACTAATGAGCTTGAAAGGCCTAGAAGGTACCCTTAGAAGGGAGAAACTGGCCCCCCCCCCCACTACCTCATAGAAAACCATGTGTCTTCAGATGTTAACAATCCTATCCTTTAACATATTTTCCATTTCCCCACTACAGATGTAAGACTTACTGGCCTGTAGTTGCCCGAATCCTCCCTACTGCCTTTTTGTGAAACATTGCCATGTATTCTGTTGGCAAGTCAGCCAGATGACATTGCAAACAGCCTGTAGCTTTGGATACCTTGTGACTACCAACAGGCAGTTAATTGTTTGATGTGGTGTCTAGAAACATATAGTCCCTATAATGGACTTCAGTTGGAAGACTTTTGGGCTAGAACTCCATCCTTTCACACGTACCCCCCCCCCCCCCCGCCCATGTGAGATAAAATAACGAAACAGGCAACGGCCATTATCCGAAAAACAGAGGTCTTTAATAGAAGACAATTATGCCATGAATTCGTATGGAATTGGTTCAAGCAGCTCTGGTTCTTTGCCAAAGGTTTTAACAAAGTGTGCCTCACTTGGTGGAGCGGGCTGCAAAAGAAAGAAAAAAGTTAATCACGAGCACTTAAAACCAGAGAGATCTGACAGCATGCAACCCGGCAGCAGAGCGATCACTCACCTGACGTTTCAGTTCCACCCAAGTTCCTTTCTCCTTGGCTTCCTTCTTCTTGTTCTCGTTCTCCTTCACACGCTGCAGGAAGCTGTCTCTGCTCTTTGAGTGGCGAATATGTTCAACGCGGACATTGATTCTCTTGGCAAGAATCTTCCCCCTATTAATAAAAAATATTTCGGATGCTTCACAGTTCTATGATCGCAGAAACATATTTAATGTGAAAGAGCCTCATCCCCATGACCTGCAATGTGCTCCTATGACTCCTTGAGCAGGTAGTTGGTTGTGCCGACAGACAGATGCGACAGGTTCAATACATAACAGTCACTAATTGAAGACCCGGTCTCATCGAATCGGTAAGAAAGGCATCCCCTTAACGCGGAGCCTCAACATTTTTTCTTTACTTGTAGGATTAAAAATTAGTATTCAATTTTTGTGCATGTTTTCAGAAAACTGCACATTAGTCATGTGTTCTACCTGTTATCCCAGCTCAATCTACTAAACACATCCATTACTTGTGTTGTGGCAAACAATAGAATAGCTCAGTGATCCAGCCAGACACAAACTAAAGTCCACACAGAAGTGGACTTAATTTACATAAAGCATCAGACATTTTGCCCCAGAACAGTAGCCTCCAGGTCTGCAGATAATTGGAACAAAATGAGAAAAAAAACTTTACCAAGAGGGGGGTAAATGGGGCAGCCTTCTGTCAGGAGAGGTAGATACAATAACTTATACAGTAAATTTCAACACTCATGGAATAGCGATATGGCTTTCCCGAATCTAAAACCATAGACCACTTAAAGCCCAAGTCTTTCCACCAGCAAAAAAAAAAAAAAAAGAAAACAGGCAGACTAGATGGGCCGGAAGATTAATAATCAAATTATGTTGTCAAATCTAATCTACATTACTGTATAAAGAACTGTATATTCCACTCAAGAATTTTTCCACAGCTCCTACCTCAAAGTTCAGTGTCCTGAACACTCACAGAATGCATGCTTAGATATCTACTTAAGTAATTTGCAGATGTTTTCTTTTGGAAAAACACACATATATATATATATATACACACACATATACAGATACACAGCACTAGTTGTTTGAAGAAATGTTTCTTCTGACAGGACACAAGTCAAATATATGCAGTATTTGCTTGGGTTTTAAGAAGAGTTTCTATAGCCCTCCTGAATGGCCATTATAGACACACAGAATTCTATATGGTAAAGTGAAAGGGCTTTTACATCGTCAAGGCATTGAGCGGCACTTACTTGATCTGCTTGTTTACAATAATTCCTACAGCATGCTGAGTGACATTGTAAATCCTTCCAGTCTTGCCGTGGTAGCACTTGTGGGGCATGCCCTTTTGAATTGTGCCCATACCCTAAAGAAGCATTTTACAAGGAAATTTACAGTTTATTCATCAAGTAACCACTTTCAATACTGATATGCAAACACCCCATAGCACCATAAGCTCTGTTAGCCACAAATCAGGAACGACAGATTGATCCAAAAGAAAGCCTTTTTGTAAGTTGTTCAGAAAATGCTCTCAGAACCGGTGAAATGATTGACTCATATTTACGGACGTAAATAGTTAGGAGATAGATCATCATCGAGCATTTAACAGCACTGCGTGGCAATACGAGCTGGTAAACATGATCTAGGCAAAGCTTTTATTACAAATAATTGACAGGCCGGTAAAAAAACACTAATGGAGAATAGAAATTGGCCTCTATAGCATGTAGCGGCCTATACCGCGCATCCCGGAGTGCCGTTCACCCCCCCAGCTAATAAGACAAAGCAAGCCCATTGCCATATCAGGCTTTTCAGTGCCATTGCTAAAGTACAGGAGAGGGCTTATAGAGGGGCTTGCTAATTAGCTTATAGACATTACCTTTATGTCCACAATATCACCCTTCTTGTAGGTGCGCATGTATGTAGAGAGAGGAACGACACCTAAGAGACAACAAATGAAAATAGTTAAAAATGTTTAAAAGCAGCGATTGTTTATCCATTTATTGTAATAACTCGTGCAAATCAGTATTGGCTGGTGGAAACTATAGGTAGAGTTTCCAGACTATGTTATGTTAATGAATGAAAATGTTAATTTACAGGGAATCTCCGCTTTCATACGTAAATTCACTCAGCTGTCATAGCAGAATCCAAACTCTGCGTTTAACACTTATTTAGATGTCTTGTGTGGATATTCACTGCCAGACAGCTCTAACGCTGGCTTGCATGACAGAACGAACGCTCTAACAATACCCAACACAAACTGGCAAATGGCAGAAAACAAGCCAAATTTGATCTCCCCTTTCAGTTTTCAGAAAACGTGGGCATTTTAAAACATTGCATTTTCTGCACTGCCAGCTCAGACTCGCTGGTGATGCCATCGGGGCGCATCTCCGCCAGAGAGCAGATGGCCCCCAAGTCATGATACACCTATTACATTTCGGGTCAGTTTGAAAAGGATTCTTGTCACCATAACAATCACTTGAATCGACAACTAATCGCAGCAGTTCCCCGCTGACCCTTATGCTATTACTGCCCCTCTAAAGGATGCTTAAAGCAAATTCCCTGGTCCGTTTTACAGATCAACTAGAATAACGTCATAAGGCAAAGCTACAGATTATGCGAATGAAAATAAAGTATACGACTGCACTACAGACAACATGACAGCTATAAAAGTGTTAGCAAAAAAGCAGCCATTTGGTTTTTAGCAAAGGAAAAAAGCCTGGGATGTAGCAGATCAGCTAGCGGCTGTAGCGAGATGACTTACCATGTTTACGGAAGGGTCTGGAGAACATATAACGGGTTCCTCGCCTTTTTCCTCTTGTGTTAGTCATGTTTGCGGTTCACTGCAGGAGTAAAAGGAGAGTCCTCAGCAAGTTTGCATTTCCATTGGCTAATCACAGAACACACACAGCGCATGTCACCGTACAGCCAACACGGCAGCCCACGCAGAGCTGTACTACACGCTTACTGTACACGCTATAACCACAGCTATGATCAGCACCCATATCTACCCACTGTAGCTCCATATCCGATAAATGCGGTGCACAAAAGGTTAATTATATACACATATACACTTTACCGATCACATTCCTTGGGTAACCTAAAGTCTTAACACGAAGCCGTAACGAACACCCCCAGTATGCCCTGTGTGCCTGGGCTGCAAACACAACCGCAGCCAAACCCGGACGGCAGGACTAGAAGCAGCGCCTTCAGATTTAGGCCGCCATACACGCCTTCCACACAGCCCATCACGGATTAAGGAGAAAAGCATTCATAAGCACTACACCAGCCTAGCAAGCGAACAATCGGTAACGATGCCGCTACCTAGAACGGAAATTCGGTGGTAACCCGGGCACGTAAGGATGTCTACAACTTTACGTCATTTAATACAGAAGATAAACTAAGAATAAAAATGTGGCCCTGAAAAAGCATTCTGACCCTAAAATCGCACGCCAGTCACCTGACAGACACATCCGTATTTGCATAGAATTAATGCATCGGCAGAACATAAAAGGCCGCTCTGGTAAAGGAATACATGACGGTCTCCTGGCAGGACAGAGGCCGTCTTCCCATAGAGGGCCCGGCCACATTATACCAATCCGATTAATAGCCCTCCGGGTAAGATTTTCGCCTACATTTCCCCACTAGAACCAAGCTGGCAATCACGGTAACGTTCCCCGCCACACAAAGGCACTTTTCACCGCGAATGTACGGAGAAAATCCTTGATTTTTAGCACATAGCGCGGAGCTCGAGATCTCATGCGGCTACCTGCAAGATGGCGGGTCCGGCGGAAAGGGGGAGTAAAAGCTCCGCCTCCCCTTACATGAAGCCCGTGTGTCTGTCCCACGCACTGCCTGACTGGAGACGAAACAAAAAATACATTTATAAACTAACTGTCGGCAGTGAAAAGACGCCTGTATCATATTCAGCGGTGAAATTACCTTTCCATAAATCCGATAAAACTTTAGTAACCATGTAGGCGTATAAATAGGCCAACTAATAGAGGACCCACTCCATGGGAAACCATAGCATTGGCGACGCTGGGTTGAGCTTGTTGTAGAGCATCATGGGACTTGTAGTTTTCGTGCGCGGTGTTGTCACTGTACAATTCATGAAAGCGAAGTTCTCAAGCAGATAATAACATAACGTTGCATGTCAGGGTTTTGGTCAGTGAGTCTGGGCATGCGTACTAGGTTTCATTTTAAGGGGCACGCATCTTTACACCCTCCTGGCCTGGAATGGAGTATTGCACAACCATAATAGTGACAATAATGTTTATAAACAACAGAAAATGCAGCATAAATATAAACGATGTCAATAAAATACATTCTAAAGTAATTATGTAATAATAATTTTGCACCATTTTACTTGGTTGAACACTGAAACACAACTTTAATGGTTTTTATGCACGTGCAGAAATTTGATTTTTGTTTGACGTTGAAAATGCTGCAGTATAGTTGGGTACCTGAAGACTTTTTTTGTTTTTTTTTTAGCTGCTGATCTGCCTTGAAATCTTCAGTCGGCCGCCTCCTCTTGGGGGTTCCTTAAAAGAACCTGATCTTTAGGGAAGGAAGGGGCTACATATCCTGGCCCCAGAAGAACAGGACTGGAGACCCGCTACCCACTGTGGCCCTATCAATTTGGAGCATAGGCGACTGAAAACAAGTCCCTCGGCCCTCGAGGAAAAAAATAGAATTTGACAAAAGATAAGACCCATCTAATCTGCCTATTTTTTTTACTTTATTAACATCTACTTCTAATGGTAGGTTATTCAGCTAATGTAAAGTAAGCGGCATCATAAACAGCTATTAGTATATTTCATACCTTCCACATCCCCAATGGCAAAAGATGTTGTTTTTTGTTCTAGGCATTTGATTAGAGGTGCAGATATTGGCAGGTATACTGGAGCTGTCACTGGTCATATACCTATGACCTTTATATATAGCTTTCTATACTTCCTATAGCATTAACCACCTTCCTATGCTAATCCCACTGGACCTTTCTGCTGCTTTTCACACTGTGGGCCACCATTTTCTCCTCCAAGCTCCTCACATCTTGGTCTCTCCTGGTTCACATCCTAGCTTCCTGATCGCACCTTCAGCATCTCCCTCTCCAGTAACACTACCTCTCCATTTCCCCTCTTAGTTGGGGTACCCCAAGGCTCAGTCCAAGGCCCCATTCTGTTCTCCCTCGCTGGGCACACAAATCTAAACCTTTGGCGTTCAATACCACCTGTATGCCGATGGCACCCAGATCTACCAATCCTCTCCAGATCGCTTTCCTTCCATCTTAGATCGTGTAACTAACTGCCTTGTCTCGTCTCTAATTGGATATCTGCACCATTCTGCAATCTCTCAGAAGCGGAGCTTCTTGTTTTCCCTCCCTCCAAAGCTAACATTCTCTCTTCAGTGTCCCTCGATGTCAATGGTTCAATCATCTCCCTATCCCCTCACGCTCGCTGCCTTGGTGTCATCCTTAATTCTGATCTCTCATTCACCCCCCATATCCAGTCTGTTTTATCTAAAAATATATTGCCTGCAATCATCCCTTCTTAACACAAAATGACACTGACTTTTGTCTATACCAGTGGTTCTCAACCTTCCTAATGCCGCGACCCTTTAATACAGTTCCTCATGTTGTGGTGACTCCCAACCATAAAATGATGTAATGATATCTTGTGAAATATGTGTTTTCCGATGGTCTTTGGTGACCCCTGTGAAAGGGTCGTTCGACCCCCAAAGGGGTCGAGACCCACAGGTTGAGAACCGCTGGTCTATACCCTCATTATCTTCCGCCTTGACTAATGTAACTCTGTCTTAGCTGGTCTCCCACATACCCGTCTCGCCCATCTACAACCCACCGTGAATGCTGCTGCCAGACTTATCAATCCCGGAGCTCTCCCATCTGTCCGTCCCTACACTGGCTACATGTGCGCCTCAGTATACATTTCAAAATCCTGACTTGTACATTCATACCTACCTCCCATCACTCATCTCCAAAAACATTCCCACCCGGTCTCTCCCCCATCCGATCTGTGTCTGTGACTTCCATCTGTCCCGTGCTCTGATTTCTAGTTCTTGCAAGATGTCTCAAGGGCTGCCCCATCCTCTGGAATACCCTCCCCGGTGTATATTTCTTTCCCCCTGACTGGTCTTTTAAAAAATCCACCAAGAACCCCTTCTTTAAGGACTTTAGCTCAACTTTCCTAGTCCTTCTCATGTCTTCAGACAATTCTTATACTACAGTGGTGTGACTTTTACCTCTTGCGTAATACACCCTAACTCACCCTAACTCCCTCTAGATTATAAATTGTTTTGATGAGGACCCTCCACACCTGTTGTTTCTGTAACTCAAATTGTTCTGTTATATACTACGTGTCGTGTTCTGTCTACCCATTGTACAGCTCTGCGGAATCTGATGGAGTTATAGAAAACAATAAATAATACTTTGGATAATATTATATTATGCCCTGGTAAATGTTATATTGGCAATTGTCATACTTAAAGTAGCAGTAATGTCTTTAGTTATAAGATCCAATATAATAGATTATTATTATAACCCAGTAGAGCACCTTTGGTATGGGGTGGAACAGGAGATTCGCATCATGGATGTGCAGCCGACAAATCTGCAGCTACTGCCTGATGCCATCATCTCCGTATGAACCAAAATCTCTGAGGAATGTTTCCAGCACCTTGAAGAAAGTCTGCCACGAAGAATGAAGGCAAAAGGGGGTCCAACCCGGTACAAGCAAGGTGTACCCAATGAAGTGGCCAGTGAGTGTATATATATATATATATATATATATATGTGGTGATGTATATACGTGCGGTGTGGGATCTGGGGTGTGCAGAGACACTGAACGCTAAGAGAAAGGTTGCTAAGTGCGTATGATGTATGATAAATGTGTATGATGTATGATAAATGCGTATGATGTATGATAAATGTGTTATGATGTATGAAAGTGCGTATGATGTATGATAAATGTGTATTATGTATGAAAGTGCGTATGATGTATGATAAATGTGTATGATGTATGATAAATGTGTATGATGTATGATAAATGTGTATGATGTATGATAAATGTGTATGATGTATGAAAGTGCATGTGATGCCTGGAATGCCTGTTTAAGGTTAATGTAACTGATCCACTGAAAGCTCTCGGGGAGCAGCAGTGGCCAGGACAGCCAGCGCTCGCTGTGTAAGGACGTTTGGCAGCTTTGTCTATAAATAACGTGCATTTCCCTATACAGTGCTGCCCACGTCAATCCTAGGTAGATCACAGCTAGTGTGGAACTCGAGTTGGCTGAGGATAATGAGAGTTGTAGTTCAGATCTGGAGCTGCCATGTGACCTCGGTAGCGCGTGTGGTCAGCCCCCTGGCTGCTTATGGGGCGTAGTGAGTGACAGGTGAGGGGCCGCTGGGAGCGCGCTTTTTGCGGATACTCCGGGCGGCTGCTGTCGGTGGTCACGGTCTAGGAGGACGAGCGGGGCCGGTAACTTTCACTGCTTTTTCTTTCGGGGCTGATCAGTGTGACCGCTACACCCGTAGCAGCGCTGTATGGCAGGAAAGGCCGCGGATTAAATGCGGCCTTCACGGTGACAGCTGAGTGATTTGTACGGAAATAAAGTCACAGGGGGAGAGTGCGTGTATCGGTGCACGGATCGCACTACGGGTCATGTAATGAGATAATATATGCGGATTTAGGTTTGTTACATCGTGAGCTATAGGGGATTTTACAAACTGTACACACACACACACACACACACACACACACCACACAACACACACACCACACCACACACACACACACACACACACAACACACACACACACACAGCACACAACACACACACCACAACACACACAACACACACACACACACACACACACACAACCACACACACACACACACACACACACACACACACACACTGTATTTATGTTCACTGTAGCTGTACGTGGTTTATCTCCATTGTAGACATATAGGGTGTATTTTATATGCACTGTAGCTGTATAGGGTGTATATTTATATACACTGTGGCTGTATAGGGTGTATTTTATATACACTGTAGCTGTATAGGGTGTATTTTTATATGCACTGTAGCTATATAGGTTGTGTTTATATGCATTGTAGCTGTATAGGGTGTGTTTATATGTATTGTAGCTGCATAGGGTGTGTGTATATGCATTGTAGCTGTATAGGGTGTGTTTATATGCATTGTAGCTGCATAGGGTGTGTTTATCTTTGCATGGTATGGCCATGGATCTAGCTTTAAATATAGCCTGTGGCAGCCATTGTCTCCTTAAATGATGGTTAATAAGCTGATGAAGTGTTGTGGAAAGCTTATATTATGCACACACTACCCTAAAGGATGTCATCCAGTGCTTGATTCCGTATACATTACACTTATAGGCACAGATTGTGTATAGGTAATGTGATACGTGTGATGACAACACTCTAAAATGAAGAGGGCAGGAATCAAAATGTGTTGTTTGAAAACAATGGACCA
Source organism: Spea multiplicata (assembly GCA_009364415.1). Classification (NCBI taxonomy): domain Eukaryota; kingdom Metazoa; phylum Chordata; class Amphibia; order Anura; family Pelobatidae; genus Spea; species Spea multiplicata. The sequence continues at coordinate 31,094 of VKOC01002963.1, read as the reverse complement.
AAATCAAAACAAAATAATTTGTCCAAATCCTTTTTCGTCCATGTGCACAAGTCTACCCTCCAGTATACCCAGCGAATAAAGCTTGGCAGAACTGTACATTTTATTATTTCCTCATATAAAGACAACGCGCAAACTTTAGAGGCATTTTCAGTTTCTACGGCAACAACCTATCAGCGCCTGCTTTTGTGTCGCACAGAATTTTTAGAAGCGTAGGTAGAATGCTGCTTATAATGCAAAGACTACAATACACCATTTCTCTCGGGCTTAATGTGATCGGCTTCATCTGCAAAGAACGCAGTTGCCCGTTTATAACATACTCTTGATGCAGATCCCCAACCTTTTCTTTAACGAGTAGTACCGTATTTGCTCAATTATAAGACAAGTTTTTTCAGAGCAAATCAAGGTCGTCTTCTAATCAGACTATGAGACTAAGATCCAGATTCAACGCAGCGCAGGGAGGCAGAGTGGCATATAGGGGGGTATAAGGCATATCGGGAAGGAGAGTGGCAAGCCTGGGGGGCAGATGTGCAAAACCGGGGGGGCAGGTTGGCAAATAAAATCATAGCTTTTATTAAGTATGAAAAAATAGTTTTCAAATAGATATCAAACTCATTGTTGTATACATGATGACCATGCCTGGGAACTCTCCGGGGTCTTGGCACGTCCCGCTCCTCGCCCATTTTTCCTTTAAATAGAGGTGTTTCCGGTTGCCGCCAGCGGGAACTCGCCCGACGTCAGCAGGACCGCCAGCTGATGTCAGTGTGCAGTCCTGGCCGCGTCACGCAAGGGAATGCTCCAGGTAGCCAGAGCCCAGAAAGTTCCCAGGTATGGTGATGACACTTGGACAAAGGTAATGAAGTATTTTCTTTGATGCCTACAGAAATATTCACTTCCAAGAAGAATGTGAGTCTGATTTTTGTTTGAAAGACTTCATCAGTTGTCACAAACAGCATCAAACAGGTAAGGCATTCAATTACTAAGTTATCATGACTTGTTTTGGTGATTTTGGCAAAAGTAAGGAAATCTTAAAATCGGCACATAAGCAGATAATTCAATACTTATAAAATACAAAGGGGTTTTGTATTTTAGAAACGGTCATACAGTGTGTTACATTTTCAGGCGTTTTTGATTTACTTCTAGTTTATTTTTGGTGAACAGTAAGTGCAGGGAGCAGCTTTTAAAGAGGTAGTTCCAGTGTCTTATAACAATATTGCGTCCCGGACTGGCACACCGGGCAAATGGCTGGTGGGCTGCTGGCCTATATTGGCCTTTATTGCTCCATACCCCCTACAAAAACTGAACATTTAAACTTTTAAACGGCCGGCTTGTCATCCCCAGTCCAGCCCTGACAGAGTTGCGTAGTTTTCATTATAAAATGCTCCTTATTATGGTTACTTAGTTTGCCGGATAACAATATCGCTGCCTTGAGATCTATTCCTTCCGGGAAGATCTACCTATTCTTAACAATGAAGGAAATGTATTGTGAGGATACGGGGAAATAAACTAAACGAAGGCGTCTGTATCAATGGAGTTACTGAAGCTATGCTACACTGTTGTTTCATAAACAATTCAAGCTGTATGTGATGGGGTTTATTACTCTATAGGCAATTCCTTCTGTTTGCTCAGTAAAACAAATAACACAAACAACAAACAAATAAAAAAAAAAACATGAATTGAGAACCCCCACCCAGCTAATTTGTTGATGATATACACAATAGGTCTGATTGAATGATCCAATGACCTTAATGGTTGTAAATAATCCTCGGTTTGTGATTCAATGACTTGTCTAAAACATCAATTCAGTGGTGGTTTTACTTTACCGATGGGATGGTAGATAGGTAGAGCAGTCCCCGAGCAGTGACAGAGGCTAATACAGTGAGAGAATTTAAACATGAACGGGATAGGCATATGGCTGTCCTGAATCTAAGAGACTGATTCAGGTTTCAGTCTTTAAAGCTGAAAAAACAGGCAAGATGGGCTGAATGGTTCTTATCTTCTGTCAAATTCTACGTTCTTAGACAACATCTGCTAATCTAATGAAAACATTAATAATCATTAATAATAATGACACTAACTCACAGCACGTACACAGAGCTTACATCCACTTTAGCGCTGACAAATTAGCCCATTGGCAGGGGAAATTAAACAGGCATTGATATTGTTTTACATCATAGAATAGAGAAGTGCATGGGTACGTAACTGAATTCAATACCTATTATTATTATTATTAATACGTTAACGGGACGCTTCACTGGAGCTCAGTGACAGAGAGTATACCAGGTAGCAGATGAGTTTGACCCATATGGAGTTTGATCCAGATTTGTTTTTCAGTGCAAGGTCCTCTAAACATCGCCATGCAGACTATGAAAAGTACATGAAAGCTTCTCTTAATGCCATCTATCAAATTAAGCCTTGAGCTAAATGTAAATAAAATGGTTAGTAGAAACCCAAGCATATTTTACTCCGTATTACGTGTTAAGAAGCATTAGATATTGGATATAAAATCAAGGTATGCTTTGTTGACTATTTATGAAGCTTTCTTGAAACCTGTTTTTCTCGCGTTAGCTTCTTTGATATAATTAAGAGAAAGGTAAATGCATATTTTCTAATTCAAGTGCTTGAACTTTCTCTTTGTTTTGCAGAATGTCTGGTTTTCACCTAAGAAAAATCATTTGTCAGGCAGCAAATAATGGAAGGTGTCATTTTGGAAAACACCTCGTCTTGCCGTCTAATTGGTTTAAACTGACAACATTTCTACCGCTAAACTCCACGACATGGGCTCGAGGAGGACCCCTGGCTATTCATGCAAATGTTTATTCCACAGCAGAACAGGATGAGGAGGTACTTGAGAAGCCTACCACAAAGAAAAAGGGCAACCAGAATACCAAGTTCTTTGGAAGTGTTGGTCGGAAGATTCCTCACCGCCTCATTCATGTGTTTAATGACAACGGAGAGGACTTGGGGACGATGCATAGAGCTGATGTTATACGTATCATGGATGAACAAGGCCTTAAACTGGTTCCTGTCAAAGAAAATGCGGATCCCCCTGTCTATAGACTGCTAACGGGCAAACAGATTCATGAAGAGCAGCTCAAGCTTCGAGAAAAACAAAAGATCTCCTCCAATCATGGTACACGTCTTGTTAAAATAGAAAGCAGACCAGTAATGTATGGGACGTAACATGGGTCTAGCATCCTTGGAGTGAGAATGAATGCTGGTGTATGTAAAGCTTTTTCAACTGACCTTGCTTTCTTAACTGTTCTCAACTGGTTCCTGATGGATGTTTCATATTAAGCATTTACTAATATAATGCATGGGTCTCCCAACAGACCCTTGTCATTGAGTTATACTGCCATGGTCTCTGTGTTATCACAGAGTAGCATTAAAGCAGATAGTTATTAAAACATTCCTGCCGACTTTTTTACTAATGTAGCACAAATGAGAACTGCCCTAAACATTTTTATTATATCAGGCACCAAAAGCAATCCTTCTGACCGTGTAGCCTCAGCTGCTCGCTCTGAGATTATCAGTAGAAGATGTTATGCATATGCTTTGCTTGAGAGAGTAAGCATCTAAAGTTCTGTCACCAATTATTTATACTGTGTGTTCCACTGAATATACTGATTAACAGTCATAATGGTGCTTAAGAGAACCCCAATACATTTCTAGCTGTACTAACCCACCATCCTTAAACTAGCAATTTGTGTCTCTTCCTCCACAGGTCCGGTACAAATAAAAGAGCTGTCCTTTTCTGTCAGCATCGCAAAGCATGATTTAGATGTAAAACTCAAGCAGATTACACACTGGATTGAAAAGAAGCACCATGTTCGAATTACCGTTCAGAGGGGCAGCTCCGAGGAGGGCAGTGACAAGCTGGTGAGTGGCAACTTGTTTTGGTTTTGAAGATCGGGACCCGGTGTGTTTAGCTGTGTGATGAAGTCCAAGTGTTTTGTAGAAACAAGGTTTGATATAAAACGAAAAGATAAAATGCTAAAGATGGCGATATTAACGCAAAAGGCCTATTTTAATAGACAGCTATCAATCAACGATTCAGGAAATCACTGTGATCACATCTTACTCTAAAAAAGGGCACCATTAATGCTCTTAGGATGATAATATAACTCTGATATTAATAAGTGGGTTCTTTTTTGAGATAACGTGGTTTATAGAGTCTCATAAACAGAGCTGTGAGTAATGTTTATGTTCAAGAGTATGTCAAGGCCAAGTTGTATTGCTAACTTATGTTATGGTCTGTCAACAACATTGTAATGACCAGGGGGCATAGACATTGACAGTCTGTAATCCTTGATCCGACTGGCCCCTTTCTTCTATACCTTACCTGCCATAGACCTCTTCTAGGGATGATGCACCTTAAGCATATGATAGCTGATACTTACCCTTAATATGATATGATGTTCCTCTTGCAAATTCATGGAGGGTGTTCTGCTGCATGCCCTCAAATGCATTTGCCCCCCCATCCCCCAGCTAGCTGGCGCTCAGAGATGTGTTCTCCTGATATATGTGAAAATTACCACCAGTCAGTTCCATCTCTCAAGTGCTTCTATGCATTTAAAAGACATGAGGGGATAGAGAACTGCAGCTTCCCCCAATGGTAAGAAAATGTATTTTTTTACTTTTTTAGGTTTGAAGAATGCATATAAAAGTAATTTCATACGCATTCATTATTCAGGGGAATCTGGAGCGTCTATTTAATTTACACAGTACACACATATGAACATCTATTTGCCTAAAAGCATATATATATCATACCGTATTTTCCGGGGTATAAGACGACCCCCAACTTTTCCAGTTAAAATATAGAGTTTGGGCTACACTCGCGTATAAGGCTACCCCTCTACCCAGTATACAACAACCAGCCAATCACAGCAAGCGATGTACCTTACCGGTGATTGGCTGGTTGTTGTATACAAAGCCTGCTTGGAATGGGTGGGTCAGCTAATCTAAATTTCATTTGAGTCTGGCAAATTATTATTTTTCTTCCAGGAACTTTTAAAGGAAGTTGTTGAATCAATGGCAACACACGCAACTTGTATGTTCAGCCCCAAACTTATCAAAGATGGAAGAGCTGCAGTTTGTGTCCTGCGACCATGGTCTGAGAAGGAACTGCGTGAGCGAATAAAAAAGGAAAAAGAACACCAGTCGACGAACTCCCCCTTGACGGAAACCCCCCAAAACAACAGTCCGTAAACAGACCAAAGCAAGACCCGGAAAAGGACAAATATTTGTGTGCAAAGCTCTTTAAAAAGAAAAGTAAAACAAATAAACAGAGTATTTCTAAAGCTCAACAGAATATACATGGTCAGGATACTTTCCTTCTGCAGCAGCATATATATACCAGCCTGCATACTAAACATGGACAGGTTGAAGAGATCAGATTTCCCTTGTAACCGGCCCATTGAGTAGCGGGACACTGGGGGGCCACTGGGCTTGCAGTAGAGGACAGCCGCCCTAGGACTAGGATATGTCATTGCTTTACAAAATGTTCGTTTATCTGCAAATGCCCAATACGGGAATCATTTTTTGCCTTTCAGGTACAGAGAGAAATGTATTGTATTGCAAAAATGTAAAGCTGTACAGCGTAGTTACTGAAAAGTGTGCTGGGTAAATTACCAAACCATCACACGCCGCTCACTGTGAATCACAGCTGTATTTTCCTGGAAGGGGTGAATACACTTTTTTAATCTTCTTAAAACACTTAAAATTTGATTTAGTGTTTGCCAAATGTTCCGGTGCCATCACTCACAGAGTGGTCCGCAACACATTGCACTCGCATGACATCCTGCACACTTCCCTCTATTGCAAAAGACTACAGGACACCAATCCCAAAAGACAAAAAGTGGTTTTTTTTTCCTTATACATGATTATAAAAAATATAAAACCTCAGTATCTACAGTCATTATAACTATAAACTGTTTATACACACACTTTTGGGGATATAAATATACCTGATCAGATCCGTCAGCCTCTGCATAATGTGTGCGATTCTGCATTATAATCTGAGTTACTGAAAAAACGACTTTCAACAATCCAGAATCGGAATTACAAAAGCATGACGTTCTGATTATTACGTGGAGATAATTAATGTTTCCTGGCCAGTTAGCTGTGTGACTGAGGACATCTAGGTAAGATGAGACAGGTCCGTGTCACCGGAGGTCTTTCTACTAGAGCCGTGTGTCAGGTGCAGTGACGTTGGACCCTTGTAAATACACACTGGTAGCCCCTGTTTTGTTTTTCTCTTTAAAATGTATTTATTCAAGGCTTTCTTTTACCTGGGGCGAATGGAACAACTGCAATGGGCAAGTGACTGCTGGTGCTGCTTTGTGACTAATAGTTTGATTAATAGCAAAGTTCTCTCTGATTTAGTTATGGGTTCTCCCGCGTTATAAGCTGAGTCTGAAAATTCTCCCTTTCACAAAGGCTCACAAGAATAACTTTACAGAGGAGCTGCCAGGATATAAAGAACCACTAAGCTACGCGCCATGATACCAATGCACACAGAGCGCAAAAAGTGGCTACTACTTCCTAATGGAGCTGGAAGTGCGGTTCCAATGAGGAGTTATCGGATATGGAGGAAAATGTGCATGGAATCCTCTGTGCCTTAATTCCATGGCAGTAGATGTGATATTACATTTTTATTTTTAAAAAAGTGTATTTTTCCTGGTACATGTTGAACTGAAACAGGAACTTGATGCATTGGATGTTTTAAACATGAAAACGTCAATAGGATTTTTCTGTTGCCTGTGCAGCTCTAAATCCTGAATCCTTTATCATATCCGTATCATTTTATATAAAATACATTTAAAAAGAAAGTGTAAAATTTGTACCTGAGCTAATTTTAGTAGGAACAAAGATGGTTTCCAGTATGGCGGAAATTAGGCTGGTGCTATTTAACCTCTTAAGGACTGGATTGTTGTTGTTTTTTTGTGCCCTTTGTGACGAGGCTGTTTTTATAATTTTTGTTGTCTTCATGTTCAGCTGCAGTTTTCTTTTCTCTCGGTGTAGTGTACCCACACACACTTTTTTTTTCACCACAAGAAGGGCTTTCTTTAGATTCCATTATTTTGATCGTATCTAATTCACAATAAAATATGGCGAAAAGCCCCTACCACTTATTTAAGAAATATCCAAAAAATAATGAAAAAACTTGCTAAACAGATGCTAATATTTGTCCTCAGTTTAGAAATACCCAATGTTTTTATCTAAAACCATTTTTTTCAAATCTGGTCATCCTGCCCCATTTGGGACATTATTGAAGCTGGCCAATCAATTTAATCAAACCATTTTTTAAAAATAAGACACCCCAGGGTATTTTAAATCTTTCTGTGCAATTCTACCACCTACCCTTTTTGTTTGTGGGGGGTGTTTCTACACACATTGTATTTCAGGTATGAATTTATTCTTGCTGGTATATGTCACTGCCAGAGAACACATCTTTTTTTAATTTTATAATACAGTTTACATTTCTTACACTGCTTTCTATCTTTACAGTGCTCAATGTATAGAGATCCACTTTGGGGTCTTTTATCACTTATCACCTATTAGGGTTCCCACCACAGCAATCAAGGGTGTTCCCCTGTGGTGGTCCCATCTACAGCAGTCAGGGGAATCCCTTGGGGGGAGCCTTCTGATCTCTGTGTGCAGCCATGCCACAGCTCTGTTATAGGGCTGCCACAAACTCTAACCCTAACCGTTACATTTGATATGGCAGCTCGGGGCCACAAATTTTGGCCCCGTCTGTCAGGGGGGATTTGACAACCTGATCTCCGTTCACCGGCATGGATTTAACCCTGTCAGTGCCTAAACCCCTTGACGTAGTGGATACGTCCTTGGCCCTCTGTTTTTAGAGAGAGGTAAAATGTTCCGTTCCAAGCCCCAATCATTTTGCAATCAGTGAAGCATTTGTGAATGTGCATGCCAAAACTGCAGCTCCTGAGAGTGGGATTGAGCCGCTTTTGTCAGTGAATCACTACTATGACAAATTAAGTATGAATGCTAGTATCCTTTAAAGTTATTGTTAAAGGTTAAAGGCGGCCCAAGGTAAAGTGGGGCCCTGGGGCAACACTGTTACAAGGGCCCCCCTCCAGAAGATATACACACCTGGGTACTTTCTAAATGACCTGAGACCCTTAAATAGCCCATTGTTAACATAGTAGTGACTTGTTAAAATATGTTACCCAAATGGCCCTAATAGTGGTTCTCATGGAAAGAGTGACATATTTATTTAGATACACTTGATTGAGTCATCAATCATAACATATTGGTAGCAAAATCAGAACTTGGTTGTCTTATATGTAATCACAGCAGTGTAGAATAGCAAGGAATCAGTTTCAGACTGTGTGACCCCTAAACCTGTATATGTATATATACATCGATACGGTATATTAACAAGCCACAACACACAATTCAGCTTCATGCACAGGAATCATATGTGAGGAGGCAGGAAGGGAGCATATAAAATCTTTACATATGTCATGGAAGCTTCTTCTGCCCTTGTGTTTCTACGCTGATATTCATAGGCACACAAATGCATAATGCACATATATGCATTCATATGTATGCTTAATAGGCACGACCATATGCATTCATACAGAGATCCCCACACAAATAAAGACAGTTGTAAATATAAGTTTATTGAGAGTATATTATTACACAGAGTAGCAGGACAAAATAAACATCTATGCAAAAGGGATATCATAACAGTAGCCTCTAAATGGCAGTCCGTGACAGTGTAAAAAATAAGTTACTGACAAAAAAATAGATAAATCACCAAAAAAAAAACAGATTTGAAATGTTAATTGGACAGTTGTGGTTTTAATTAATTATATTGTAAGTTTCCCCAGCATAAATGGCTGCGCTAGCCCTACACAATGAATAATTTAATAGGTAACGAGAGTGAAGACATCTCACTGATATTAGTGATAATCAAAATGACAATTGCAGCCTTCAGATCTGCAGATAAAAGACATTTATTGGAAGAAAATGAAATCTAAACCAGGCTTCTGTCAATACTAATTTACATTCAGCACTGTATTTTCTGATGAAGGAGGAAATATTTTTGCAACTCCTGAAACACCCCCTCTAAAAAGTAAGCATATTGAAGTACTCTATAAATACTTTAATATGCATTCTTACCAAATGCACAATAACAAAATTAAAGCTCTGACTATTCGCAGAATTCCCAAATACATTAGCAAAATGGGCCACACAAACATGTAAAGGGTCCATGCATTAAGGAGCATATATTGGCTGGAGTGCCCCTTTAATTGCCCTAAAATGCCCTCCCACTTTGTCCCTGTAATTAACCTCAGTGTCTACCAACAAGTGGTAACTGCCCCTCTCACTTTGTTATCATGAATATAATACATTTATATGTATATGACCTGTATGTACAGGAACAGCTAAGATACTGCGTAGATCACTCAAACTCCCAAGCCTCTGGTAGAGGACCCGAGGTTAAGTTAGAATCATACCACCCATAAGGGTGAGAAGGGATTTTTTTTTATATAATCCGATCAGCCATAACATTATGACCACTTGCCTAATATTGTGTAGGTCCCCTTTGGGCCACCAGCCCTGACCTATCAAGGCACGGACTCCACTAGACCTATAAAGGTGCGCTGTGATATCCGCACCAAGACGTTAGCAGCAGGTCCTTTAAGTCCTGTAAGTTGTGAGGTGGGACCTCCATGGATGGATCCGGGTGCCGCAAGTTCTCCAGGTAAGCGATGCACCCGGCCATCTACGTGATGTAAAAGAAAACTGCATTCACCAGACCAGGGCCCATATGCAACAAACTGCGATGCACTGTGTGTTCTGACACCTTTAGTTGTAGTTTGTAGTCGGCTACAACGTTCCCATAAACGATACATTATTATTTATTTCTCAGCGGCTCCTATGTGTGACCATCTGGTGAGCGGTCATTACTGTGGGCCAGAAAACAGCGGATGGCTTGAGCCTGGGCTTACCCTAAAGGACTGCAGCAGCTGTCCATTGGGGCCACATCAAAAGCCACCATAGTCTGGACAGGCCTCCAGCATCCAGACCCCATCATGCCTGAAGACAGCACTCATGCTAAGGGGGTCGCAAAGGTACCCAGCTGGTTCTTCTGGGTGATGATCCCCCTGGAAGGGAATGCCCATAAATCTATTTGCGCATTTATATGCCTTTCACCAAAACATGGCGAGAAGCATTGGTACTGATGGCCAAAGGGGGTCTCTTCCACCTAGAATCAGGAAATCCGGGGACCCGGGGCAGCTCTATGGCTCCCGAGCGACAGTCAGAATGCAGCCCTCACTTCTAATCACAGTCACTGAACTTAAATTTGCTACACTGTGTAATGAATCCGGATCTCAGTCCTCCCTCATCCTCCCCTCATCCTGGACATGGAGACCAAAGGAAGCCGCAGAACAACTGCCACCCCTGCCCCACCCACACAGGCACCTGTAGCACAGCCGACCACTGTCAGCAGGTGTGGGCTGGATTAGGAGGGATATCTCCGCCCACCAAAGGGTCTGAGGGGTCTTCACGTTCCACTGTGTGGAAATGCGAAGAGCCCTCACCTCACAGGCCGGTCTCCGTTGGGAACTTTGGTTTATTGCTCTAAGCGTCACGTGACTAGCACAGGACTCTTTCTCGTTCCAAGAAACGCCCTATAACGCATGATTACTTTCTCTCTGACACTCGGGTGGGAAAAAAGTCACGCGTGTTTTTGAGCAGCCCCGCCTCTTACAGGGCATCTCACTCTGCATCGTTACCCTCCCCTCCGGCGGCTACCCCTGGTAAGCACGCGGGTTACTGCCCTAGGTCTCGGGGGCGCGCCTTACGGGTGGTTGTCCGTAGAGCGTCGAGCACGCGCTCGGAGTGTCCGCTGGTCGGGGGCGCGCGGCTCCGGCCTGTCTGCTGGCGGTGATCAGGCGAAGATGGCGCCGGGCGGATGGAAATCCTAATGACAGTCTCCAGAATCGCTTCTATCTGTACCATGGTAAGTGGACCATACCGGGGAATAGGCTGGAAAATGCCCGGGCGGCCTTGAGCGGGCATTGCTGACGTAGCGGAAGCTGGGGATAGAGGATAGGGATGTAGAGTGCTTGAGCTGCCGCTTTGCTGTGTAGGAAAGGCCGAGGATGAAACGCGGCCTAATGGAGCCTGTCAGCTGCAGGGGCTCGGTGAACCTGCTCAGGTAGGTGGGTCTGACAGGTGCACAGTAGCCGCGCCGGGGGGGGTCATTTCTCTGCTTGAAGGCAAAGGTGCATTTATTAATTTCTATTTATCGTAATATTTGTAAAGCCGCACATAGGTAGCGGCCCCGCGTATGGCTCCAGCGCTACTTAATCAGCAGCTTGCAATGTAAACGCCGCGGAGACCTTCCGGGACACCGGCACTTACCCCCTTCCCAACTACGTGCCTCCCCGCTGTGCACGACTACGGGTCAAGGGCAAGTGTCAGGGCTTCCTGACTAGCAGAAGATTATATATATATTATATACATACATACATACATACATACATACGTATATATACATACACACATAAATACATACAAACATACATGTATATATACATACATACATACATGTATATACACACACACATACATGTATATACACACACACATACATACATGTATATACACACACATGCCATATGTAGAAATGCGGGTCATTCTATATGTTCTGCACTATGTATAATATTCTATGTACTGCGCATCATGTGGGGTTAGTGGCTTTCTGGGGTATTTTCTGGCTGTTTTGAGCTCAGATATTAAATTGTGATAACTGCAGCTCCCCAAATAATAACAAACAACCTGATGGCAGCAATTTGGGATTTTTTCACTTTTTTTTTGAGTTGTCAGCGAAATCCCTCTTATGAGTAAATCCCTAATATCTGAACGTTGTCCCCGGCGTGCGGCTGGTCTGCGCTCGCTGGGATCTCGCTGCGTCTGTAACGCTTACCTGCCGCCGCTGCCGTCGTTTGGAATGTAACGCCGCGCAGATCGGAAACGCCATGGAATAAAAGGAGCCGAGCGACTTAATGCTGCTTGTAGAAATTATTTAGTGGTCGCCGTTTGGTTGCTTTGCTTTGATTTTTTTTTCATGTTTCACTTGTGCTTTTGGTATAAAATCTGTGTCAGAGGATGAAAGTTTTAAGATTCCACATCAGGCTGTATATATGTATAACGGCCCGTTATATGGAAGCGCTGCTCTATCCTAGGGTCATACGGATTCAGCTGTCAATCAACCAAAACGGAAAGGGGAGCCGTCGCTTTCATGGCGTTCTCACATAATCCATCTCATTTCTTTATTTTTGTCGTGTAATCGGTGTGTATTTGCTTTTAGAGACGGTATTGCACCTTAGGGGAATCTGTCGGACCTGCGTTTTAATTGCTGTTCTCAAATTCTTTCCCTACGAAAGCTGTGTAAATGAATCGGCTGCTCAATGGGGAGGAATAATCCTACCAGCCCCAAGAATAACCGATGGCGACGGCAACGCCAGTGGCACAGACATAAGATAGGATTCTATTTTTTATTTATTGAATTATACAGGGAGCTGGACTCGTGAAATGCCTGTGAGTCTTCAACGTGCCAGGGACTATTGTTTTAACCCGGTCCTGTATATATACGGTATATATAATCTTATTCTAAGATGTACATCCCATTAGCATTCCGTTAGCATGTAGGATGCGCCGCAGGGAGTTCAGCCCATGTCTTTGGTCGTATGTTGCTAGTTGATATTACACAGAAGATCCGTCTTATGCGATATGTACTAAAGTTCTCTGCTGTTCTACGGGGAATAATCGCTCCAGTAAACATCAGCCGACATGGATGTTGATATTGTCTTTTGTCGCATCATAGTTTACTTTCCCAAACCAAGCGTTAAACTAATATGTGTTTATGGCCAGGCTGACGACGTTCCTTTCCGTTCTGGATTTCCCTGAGTCACTTGGGTGATTGGGACAGAGGCGTTCTGATGTTGGCCCCGTGGGTTATGTTAAAGAACAATATAACCAATAGCATCTGTCAAAAGTGAAGGAAAAGCAGCATTTTAAAAGATTTTTACCGTGTATCAAAAATGTAATACATATAATACATACATGTAATACATATATTACCGGTATATATTTGTCTCAGGCACAGTAATGGAGCTCAGAAGCATTTATGTCCTTACAGTGATAATTGTCATGAATTAATTCATCTGAAGAAAAGAAACACCCCCCACACACACACCTCGCGTCCTTTAGGGTGTCAAATATCACTCTTAAATACAAAGAATGGCTGCCATATATTAACCAGATTGTGAGTTTTTGAAGAGCCGTCATCGCACAGGGAATGAATCAGTTGTGTGAGGAAAGGAGGTATTCCAGATATGTTTTGTGGGTAAAGAGTTGAGCATGGATGATGTTCTAGTCTGTCTCCGGGTGTAAGGGTGTGACTGACATGTAGGCCGGAGTACGAAGGAACATCCGTAGAGGAGATGTCTGAAGGCTAAATCCAGAAAACGTGCATGAGGCGGTTAGACGTGTCATAGACGGGTCATACACGTGCAATCGTCTCTGCCTCCTACTCGTAGAAATGCCGTCAACTTCTAGGCTTCTACACTTGTGGATACAGTGTTCTGTTTTCTTGCTTGTTTTGTCTTATAATTTTGGCCTAGTCTTTGGGTCTGTAGGTTCAGACATTAAACAGTCAGGTAAGGAAACCTAAAATTCAGAATGAAAACCCAACTGACGGATCTAAAGCACTTTCCGTGGAATAAATATTTATCAGAACTGACCTTATGATAAAAGCAGTGTCGTTCTAGGTGGATGTTGATAGACATAAAATCATACTAACCAGATTTAACTTCAGTATAAGGGATGCTGTCCCTCCAGACACCATGAAAACGCTTGGATCTCATACTCTGCAGACTGTGCAGCCATGTTGGTATAACGTCCCCTTAATTCTTACTACAATGCTATTAAATTCCTATTTTCTTTCCAGAAGACCACTAAATAACCATTGCCATGTTATATCAGTATTTGATGGTAGTTGCTGGCAGAATCTCACTGCTTCAAATGGTATCCAATGTTTGGCACTTGACTTCATGTGTGGGTTTCCCGTGTCACAGCAGACTAGTACCACCTCGTGGGTCATATAGCTGGGTCATATGGGCTCAAGAGGGTTTATTGCAGGCTGTCTGCTTAGGGGAAGCCTGTGTCTGCCTGTGCCTGATGCATTAAACCTTCTGGGCATAGGGGATGTATGCAGGACGTATAGAGCAGCAGCTTGATTCTAATGAAGACTCTAAACCTTCGTATTCACGAGGATCCCGGAGGTCAAAGTACCGTGTTTTTTTTTTTTTTTTTCTTAAGCCATTTTTACCCAGCATGTAGAGAAGTTGCTTGTTTTTTTCCTCCCAGTGTATAAAAGATCCTTCATATTTCCAGTAAGCAGGTAAAAAACACCTGTGCTTGTGTAACAGATGGCTGGTTTTCACGCAAACGTCGTTAATTTGTGTCTAATTCCCGTTATGAGTGTAGCGGTGCCTTTTTATTGAAGGTGTACCCTGTTTTTAGGATTTATTGGCTGCTATGCGAAGGCTTTTATGTGGCTTTATACATCGTCATTATTTATCTGCTGTTCATGCTATTCTTCCCTTGGTTTGATTCATGATTCAGCATTTTATATATCTTATGTGCCCGGTTTATGTATTTATGACACTGCATGCGTGTTCATATGGTTTCAGGGAATAAAATACCTTACTTTTATCAATAATTAGAGAGCTTTGTTTGTTTGAAAAGTAATGGGCCTCATGGAGATTTCAAAGGCCTCTTTATCCCATATCTTTATATTCTATCACCAGCAGCATGAATATTGGCTCCTAGGCTAAATTTCCAAATGTGGTCCTCCCCATCAATACAAACGCCCCTGATATATAAATATATTTAAATATATATATGTATTCATTTTCTAAGACCGGAAGGCCAGTTCTTACATAGTTTCAAATCAAAGGTATATTATATGATAGCTCTGCCTCTTAGCAATATTGTGGTCTTCTCCTGAAACCTTTGGATTCCGGTTACATGCGTGTTCATATGACCCGCGGTACCTATTGGCGTGTTTCACTTTAGTTGTCTGAAATTCTCCATGATCAGGGCTGGACAAATGACTACATTGTGGGTTAAGAAAGAAAAGCATAGTTCTCTCCACCCTCCTTGTAGATTATTATTATTATTATGGTATATTTTGCCGCTATTCCTGCTGGTGGTAGGCACGTTATTTCCATAGCTATAGGCGTCTGTTTCATTCTGAAGCTAATTGCCCATTAAAGTAACGTTATAAAATTGCCTGATATTGGGGAACCAGGGGAGATGATTTGTTTGTTGAGAAGATCATCACAGATGAAAAGTATTTATAGCCGGCATGACATGTTCAGAAAGTGTTCTTGCTCTTGCCGCTATGAAATCATAGTTGGAGCAATTTGTAAAATGCTTCCATCCAATGCATTAACGCAATTCATTTCACTTTCCTTGTTAGCGTCTTGTCATGTGTCACATGTAGTATGAGGCGGTTAATGTTTTTGTTTGTTTGAACTCAAAGGGTGGGATGATGACTTCTGAAACGTAGCGCACGCTAGGATCCGTGTTGTCATTCGGAGTCCCGGCCGGCGGAGCTGAACGCCTTCGACGGAAGGATGAGTTTTCCAGGCGATGTAGTGGGACATAAAGCCAAAAGCTCGTCGGGGTTCAGTGAATTACAGCTAAACACCAGCACCCCAGAAGTGCTAAAACAGCCATTGTCACGAAGGGGTTACAGAACTGGTCGCTGAGGTTTGTCGGTGCGTTGATGTTTAAAATAGCCCCATGAAGACAAATCCTTCTGCAGTTCGTAAATGTTTTTTGGCAGTTGTGTTTTTCCTGTGTGTTTTATTTTTGCATCCAAGTGAAAACGAATTTCTCAGACATGCTTGCGCAGAACACGTTGAAGTGTATTACGCTTTATTCCTTATGAGAAGTCCTCTAAGGGCAGCTCTGTAGCTTATATTAAAGGTTGCGCTTGGTTTAAACCTGAAGCCCAGCTTTATATAGCGCGTCGGATCTTACGGCGTTTGCCTGCTTGTTACTCGCCGCTGTAAACACTTTTGTATTGACATCGGCAATGTGCTCTATCGTTTGATTTGTCTCCTCGCCCGGCCTACGTGTGTCTCCCCTGCCATTGAATGGGAGTAGCGGCTGAACGTTGATGTTCAGTGAGCGTGATGGACCGCGTCTGCCGCCGTGTGTTTATTACGTGTGCTTCCTGAATTCAGTAGGGGCCAACCAGAGCGAGTGGGGTTCTTTTATTGCTCTGCCCAAATAATCCATGCGCCGATTTGCATACAGTCCATGGAAATGTACTTTTAATAAACTGTAGGGCCCGTTCGGCCCTTCTTTGGATTTGTCCTTTTATTATACACAGGGAAGTCATACCTCGATACTCCTGACTAATGAATACGTCTCTGTGACCACCTCTATTTAGTTATCATAACCAAGCGTGGATTCTATGGGACCTTTGACTTGTACATTGGAGAAGAACCCTTCAGGCAATAGTTTATCCTTCTCATTACATGTATGACCAACAAACCTCTACAGGTCCTCCTGACTCAATCAACGTGTCGCTACCCAAGCAGTTCTCTCCTACTTGCAACCATTAGATTGTAAGCTCCGAGAGCAAGGTCCTCTTTTGTACCAGTTTGTTATTGTGTGATTTGTGATTTTTATATTATTTTACAGACTATTTGAATAAATCCAATGTCTTCCTGCTCTGTTCTTTTTATTTCTACCCTTTTTAATCAGGGCTTTAACCGTGTTTATGGTATCTGATTATCGTTTGCGTCACTTTTCCGGAACGTGTATTGAGGTATAAGTGGCAGTTCGGTTTATATATTTGATAACCGGTGCTGGGATAAGTAGATGATCTGCTCGCTGGAAATATGTTTTCTTTTATCTAGCTATATGCCAGCCGTCTATTTCTGAAAGGAGTCCTGCTTGATGAAGTAAACGACCGAGCTGTAAACAGGCAGTCTGTAATTACGCCATTTCTGCGGGGATCTCATTATCTTGCCCTACAAGACAAGTAGCACGTAAATCGTTTGAGAAATACCTTTTTAATGGGCTCTGAGTGAGCGCGCTGGCTGCTTCTTTCCATTCACTCTGCCTGTGCTGTCTTTTATTTAATAATACAGTAAAGTAAAAACTAATTGTTGGATCTAAGAACATTAATTAAGTATAACACTGAATAAACACAAGCTTATCCAGAAGCTGCAGCAAGCGGGAGATACCGGCTGGCCGAGGTGCGCTGGCGCCCCAGAGCCTTAGAAATGGCTTTTTAACCCTTTCCAGACCCGTTCTTTCATCTTCTTGTCCTGAATTTCTTTAGATCTCGGCTTCGTGCTGCTTTTTAAAACTTTTTCAGCTGCTCTGCCAGGTTCTAATAAATTTCATTCTTTAATTGAAGTTTAGAATCTGCAGTGCTGACCGTTATCATTCCTGGTTGTCTCTAGTGAAATTCACCACGATTATCCGTTAAAGATGATTAATTGGCTTATTTAGTAACTAAGGAGGCAATTACTTTTCCATACAGGGGAGGGTATGGTTTAGGGCTGCAACTGACGATTACTTTAATAAATCGATTAGTTGGCAGATTTTTTTTTTGATTAATCGGATAAAAAAAAAGCACATTTTTCTTTTATTTAAAATAATAATAATAAAAGCTACAAGAACCCAGACACAGTATTTCTCAAACTAGATTTTAATACTTAAAGTTATTAGTAAATATTAATGTTAACTATTTTTTCATATTTAATAAAAACTATTTATATTTTCTTTTAATTGCCCCCCAGTTATGCACATCTGACCCCCAGCTTGCCCCCTCTGCCCCAGAATTGCCTTATACCTATATGCCACTCTGCCCCCCAGATATGCCTTATACCTCCTATATGCCAGAGATGCCACTGTGCCCCCGATATGCCTTATACTCCTTATGCCAGTGATATGCAGCTGAGCCCCCTGATATGCCTTATACCCCCAGATATGTCTTATGCCCCCCCTTATATGCCTAATAGCGAAATGCCTTATACCCCCGGATATGCCTTATAACTTCCAGTATGCCACTCGCCCCACATTTATGCCTTATACCTCCCAATATGCCACTGTGCACCCTGATATGCCACTCTGCCCCCCATAAATGCCCTACACCACCCTGAAATTCATTATACTCCCTAATTCACCACTCTGCCTCCCCCTATACACCACTCTAACGCCCCCAGATATGCCTCTCTGCCTCCCTGAAATTCATTACACCACTATAACTCACCCATAAACCACTCTGCCTCCTCCCCCATACATCACTCTGCCTCTCTCCCCGACCCCCTGGTGTCTTTTGGGGGGTGAACCTCTGTTGCTGGCTGGCACTTTCGTTGTGGCTTCTACGATGGACCTATGATGATGGTCATGTGATGCTGGCGCTGCATGAAAGAAGCCACAACGGAAGTGGAGGGGAGAGGCGGAGGTTGTCTGAGAGGGGAATTCAGGCCCCTTGCAGCGCTGCGGGGGATCTGTATTCTATTGTTATAATCCGATCTCTGTTTGAGGTAGGATTATAGAAGGAGAGTTTTTTTCAGTGCATTTGCTCAAAAAAAAAAAAACCCACAAAAAAACTAAAACTTTTTTATAATGGCTAAAAAATTGATTAGACTAATAGATAATGAAAATCGTTGACAATTTTCATTATCGATTTTTATCGATTAGTTGTTGCAGCTCTAGCATGGTTGGATATTTCATATATTTTCACAGCACTTTGTGTGTATATAGTATATACAGTCACTGGCCACTTTATTAGGTACACCTGTTCAATTGCTTGTTAACACAAATAGCTAATCAGCCGATCACATGGCAGCAACTCAATGCATTTAGGCGGGTAGACGTGGTCAAGACAAGTTGCTGAAGTTCAAACCGAGCATCAGAATGAGGAAGAAAGGGGATTTAAGTGACTTAGAACGTGGCAGGGTTGTTGGTGCCAGACGGGCTGGTCTGAGTATTTCAGAAACTGCTGATCTACTGGGATTTTCACGCACGACCATCTCTAGGGTTTACAGAGAATGGTCCAAAAAAGAGTGAGCGGCCGTTGTGTGGACGGAAATTCCTTGTTGATGTTGGAGGTCAGAGGAGAATGGCAAACTGGTTTCTTGAACATAATGAGTTCACTGAACTCCAACGGCCTCCACAGTCTCCAGATCTCAATCCAGTAGATCACCTTTGGGATGGGGTGGAATGGGAGATTCGCATCCTGGATGTGCAGCCGACAAATCCGCAGCAACTGTGTGATTCCATCATCTCCATATGAACCAAAATCTCTGAGGAATATTTCCAGCACCTTCTAGAAAAAAAATCTTTACTTTTTATTGACAAGCCCTCCACAAACTGTGAACCTGATGCTTTTTCAAAAGCGAATTAGGATAGAAAGCTTGTAATTAATACAATAAGGCGCACAAAATAATTCCTCCTGTCACCGGGCTGGTGTCGAAAACAGAAGCAAAGACTATTTATTGTTTAGTGTTTGTTATAACAATTCTGCATGTGTCCGATGCTCTGTTCTTGAGTTAACGGTGAAAGCATCCACTTTTGTGCTGAAATATTTCATCCAAATGCCCGAGGAGCCCTTGAATTAAAGTATGAGAGATCCCTGTCTGTTGTGCTTCTCGCACCAGGAGACTCATGAATTCATGTCTCAGCCCTTGCTTGCAATCGGCGTCTTGCTGAGTGCAGGTTTAACTGGATGATTAAACTGCTCTGCAGTCATACCAGCTAAGAAGTGGTTGCATTGTCTGCCGTCTAATGCATTTTCTGTAGGTTGTTGCTGTTAATGTGCATGGAATAATATCTAACTATTGTCTCTTTACACTTTATCTAGGGCGCCAATGCCTCGGCATTAGAGAAAGAGATTGGTCCAGAACAGTTTCCTGTAAATGAGCACTATTTTGGTTTAGTCAATGTGAGTATATGTGTTTTAACAGTTCTGTTGCTGATTGGGTTGATTTGTTCAGGCCCTAGGCTTTCAGCAGGGATGCAGTGATCTTCAGGACTGTAAATTTGTTAGACGGTCCTCGCCCCACCACCTGGAGACACGGATCCCCATCAGGCTTACACCTAATATCGCTGAAACCAGTACACCCATTCCCAATCAAGAAAAGCAGAAGCTTTCAGGAGTTCCTCTTATAACTAAACTAATACAGAAGTATATAATATAAGGATTATTTGATTGAAAACAAGGTATTTATGTACTTTAGCATATCAGGCTGTAACCAGGCTAGCGAGGGCTGAGTAAACCCACGCAGGGCACGTGCCATTCAACTGCCACAGGTCATGGTTTTCAGTATTCAGCGTATTTATTGAATCATTTACATTGGTTTACTTATCCCTTTAACATTGAAAGGGTTAAGTGTTGCCTCTTTTGAACTTATTCATCTGCTCCCCTCTGCGCAATGTAGAGTTTCCTAATTGAAGACCCTTTTTATTAGGGCAGTTCCAGTAACTACATCAGTGTACATTTACTCTTATTGTTGTTAAAAATGATCCGTACAGATGTCACCAAATGGCAAAGAAACACACAGATCACCATGTTTTACCATGATCTATAAATCTGCTGACAGTAATATATATATCATGTGCAGTATGACCCGTTGCATGTTTAATATTCATTTTTTTGTGTTTACGGATTCTTGCAGTTTGGGAACACCTGCTATTGCAATTCTGTCCTTCAAGCGCTTTATTTTTGCCGTCCGTTTCGGGAAAAAGTTCTCGCTTATAAAAGTCAACCCAGGAAGAAGGAGAATCTCCTTACGTGCTTAGCGGACCTGTTCCACAGCATCGCCACGCAGAAAAAAAAGGTTGGGGTGATACCGCCAAAGAAGTTCATTACCAGATTACGCAAAGAAAATGGTATTTGGCGTTCCTTTTTCAGAGTGTTTTCACTTGAGTGTCTGATGTTTGTCCGCGATAATTATTGGTCAAAGTGCATTAATCTGATACACAAGTACGCCGTTAAGGAACATTAACGGGTCAGATAACTTTATTCCTGAAATAGCAGCAAGCAAAACATTTATATTATCTTTTTGGGGGAATGAGATGGATTTAGCACAGCTCCGTAATTAAGCGCTGGGGTCTTAGGTGCCCCAAATATCTGTTCAAGCCTATGACGATTCCTCCCCACAGATGGAGAGCTACGTCTTACTGCTACTTATGCGATAAGTCTTAAAGCACTAAAGCTGTTGAGCCAGAAATGTAAGGGAATGAGATAAAAAAGGTGCAGTGTTCGGCAATCGCTTTGTAGTCTCAAGGGCTTTATCAGTCGGTTGCATTGATTCTTTTACCTTTGACATTTTCTGCAATCTCCCGCTGTAGGCGGCATTAATCGAAACAGTCTGATTACCATAGAAAATGCCGTAGATGAGTCTCCATTATAAAGTGTTACATTTTTCTGCCCACGTAGAAATGTTATAAGAAGTTCATTCAGTTACTTATTTGTGTTTAGTCACATTCTTTTGTGCTGTGGACAGAGCGGATGCTTGCTTGGAAGTTAACTCTTGAAGGTATAAGGCCACCGTAGATGAAATGGGGCAATTCTCCGTGCTGTCAGATTAGCTGGGAGAGAGAGAGGTGGCTATTGGTGTCATCAGCGGGGTGTGCAGGAAATCCGTGGCCATTATCTGTAGATTGACTTGGTCAGGGAAACCTTTACGGCACCGAATGAATACACGGAGAACCACGTGTCAGTTACTGACACCGAGACACATTTCAATGAGAATCAGAACGCCCAAATAATAACGTTAATAATAACACGCTCTGCCGAAGGTCAGGAACTGTATTTACAGCCCAAGTTAGAAAATATAGCAGTAACACTGACAAGTATATAAAGGGCTAAATATCTTAGGATGTATGGGTTTGGTGTTCAATGTTTGACATCTCAGAACTATATATAGGAGGTGTAGTCAACGGATTCCTGAGTGTTTATCTACTTAATAAATACTTAAATACTACTTAAATAAATAAAAATAATCATGACCGTTAGATTCGTGTGCACAAATTTTAATGCAGTTTTCTGATTTCGTTAAGTCGTACGAATGTCCGTAAACATGGAGGGACCCCCAAAGAAACAAATGAAAACAATGCAAAGAGCTCTGAATCTTGGTTTGAATTTTTATTTCCACTCACGCTCGCGTTGTCTCCCTACCTGCTCCACCGACTGCTTCTCTGTCCCTGTCTCCTTTCCCGCAGCTCCGCTTTTCCCGTGTCTTCTTTCTTTGCTTCCCCGTCACTGGCGCAGAAGGTGGAGCCTCTGGACAGACGTCTCACCCTATTGGAGAAACAGAGGAATGCTATCCCCCCGTGGCGCCGCCCATTTTGCGGAAGGGCACCGGGAGGCAAGAATAATGAAGACAGATTCACAGAGAAAAAAGTGTTTCTACGCCTCTTTCTCCTCGGATCTATCTGCGTTTTCGTGCCCTCGCTGTGCACTTCTGCAAAAGGCAGAGCCACGGGGGACAGCCTTTCCCTGTTTATTTTGCAGAAAGTCCGTGTCCGCTGGGAAGCAGACAAAGAAAAACGTCAGAAGAACAAGAGGCAAGAGAAGAAGCGGAACTGCGGGAAACGAGACATGGACGGAGGAGAGGTCGGCAGGTTGAGACAGTGAGAGAGGGCGTGACAACGGAGCTTCGTCTGAACCAAAAGGATGGAAGGCAAATGGGCCAAAATAGAAACTATAATTTGTCTGAGTCGTGTGTGGTCCAGTTGCGCAAGTCTAATAAATGCTGCTGATCTAGCCCTGTATGAGGTTCGGCTCAATAAGAAAAATGCCTTACTAGCCCGAGACAAAATCAAGTCTTGTCGAAGCTGGGTGCCTTTTGGGCAAATATAGGAAAGAAATTTAAACTCACAGGGCTCTTCAGATGGGCACAGCTTTCACATTGCAGTTCTAGCACTTTTGACTATTTTATCTGGAGCTTGTACAATGAATGTATGTTTTATGAACACCAAAGCAAGTTGTGGGGCAAATGTAGACGTAAACAAGACATGTTTGCTTTTCAGAGCTTTTTGACAACTATATGCAGCAAGATGCCCACGAGTTTTTAAACTATCTGCTCAACACGATAGCTGATATTCTGCAAGAAGAGCGGAAGCAAGAAAAGCAAAATGGCAGAATACCCAATGGTAATATCGACAACGAGAACAATAACAGCACACCGGACCCCACCTGGGTCCACGAGATCTTTCAGGGAACATTGACCAACGAAACCAGATGTCTTACGTGTGAAACGGTAATCCTGTGTGTGTGTTTTCCACCGATGAAACACTGTCTGTGCTGCGAGAAAGTTACTATTGATGTCATGTTAAAGGGGCTACCCCCAACACTTGCTTGTGTGATATTTCCAGGGGTTATCTGTGATATCTTGTTAGATCTCCTAGAAATTTCACACAAATCATCACCTCTTAATTTGGATGAAAAAAAAGATAAATTTAATGCCGCTTGGCTGTCATAAGCTTAAAGTGAAAAATGGCTGTTAAGATATTTTGTAAGTACGTTAATATGCATTCAAATAATGTATTCAGCTGGAAATGCTATTTATGGTTTGCACCATGAACATTTACAGGGAGCACTCTATTATGTATTAACGTTCATACGGTAGCTGGAGTGCTCTTTTAATGAAGAGATGTTCCGACAAGCCAACAACACAGTTTCAATGGTCTTTCCCCATCTATCAGCGGTTTGCCCGGTAGAGACTCTAAGCCGCTGCTTATATTGGGCTACTTAGACTGCGGTCAGCTGGCCTGTAAACACATTTGGTTAAATATGTAAATTATGTAAGGCAAATCCATGGTTATGCCCATTTTACAAACTTACAATTGCTCATTTGCACGAAGGCTTTACTTCTTGTATAGATAACGGGTTGCCTTCACTTTATATTCATCTCTTTGCAGTTTAGTTTCGGCGAGTTGTGCTGGTCTATAAAGCCGTAGCTGTCCTTGAGGAGCCGCATTGCCCTAGAGACCTTCCCCTTTGCTTTTGTATGACTCTATTGTTATATTCCCTGCCGCCATCCCCCGGTAAACCCCTCGCTTTCATGCTTCTAGCTCGCTGCAGCCTACACAGAATCTTCTCTCCCATCTCTCTGTACTTCTACGTTTTGTGTTTCATGTCGGTTACACAGACCTCTTCTCGCTGTATATTAGCAGACTCTACCGGGTCGCGGCATCGGGTTTCTTTTTGTAACGCTTGCCTCATTTCTGACCTCATGCTGATACCAATATGAATCATCACTGTTTACATCGCTAGCATTCCTCTAACGTGTTTATAATGCGTTCGTACGGCAGCATCTCAACACTGAGGATAATTTAGACATTTTTAACCAGAACCATTTTGTTTTGTCATTTTTAATTAATTTTTTATATTTATGAGGCAACATCCTTTCATAGCTTACATGATGATAAATGTATTCTTCAGTTTCCATAGACGTTGTTAATATTACACTCGATTTTCTTATTTTTTTTTTCTTTCGAGGAATATTGAACACTGACCTTGATTTACACGTCTACGTATAAATGTCTATTCTCATACAACCGTAACCATAGTTACTTGGAATATATATTATCAGCGGTGTGAAGAGTAGGTTGCGACCGGGGAATACGGCCATCCCCACTGGAGCGATCATTTCTTTTAGGATTAGCTGTATCGTTTGCGCTTTAACCCCTTCCGGACCGCCAATTGCATACTGCGTCTTTACTTGAAGACCGCAGTATGTTTTTAAATATTTAAATTCCGTGATCGTGATTCGCTGCAAAGCGATCACTTGCACGGAATTGAGGGGGGGGTGGCTGCTACTGATCGCTGGGAACACAGCGTTCAGTAGCAGCCGCCCCTCGCGATCCCAGCGCTCAAAGCGACGCTGGATCGCGTAAAGGCTGTGACGTACCTGGTACGTCCCGGTCTGCCGGTGACCCGTGACCCGGAAGTACCAGGTACGTCCCGCTCTTGAAAGGGTTAAAATTAAAAAAACTCATATTGTTAGTCAATTTAAAAATGTAAAAAGGATCTGCTATTACGGTAATAAAACAAATGAATTCTGGAAGTTGGAAGATGCTGAGCGTGGAAAAGGCAGGGATTGTGCGTTACGGATGATGGGGATGAATCTGTCGGGTTGCGTTATTAGCAATATGTTTCCAGAATGTGTAGAAATCAGTCACGTTGTATATTATACCAGGACAAGCGGCCATAAGCCAGCTTCACAAACCAGCCTTTTGGGTTCACAGCTCGGAGTAAAGTAGTATTTAATAAGTATTGTTAAGTCCTTTATTGCCCCATCTGACCCAGATACAGGCACGCAGTAGTAGTAATCCTGTTATACCTGTTGGCCAAGCGCGGCTGAACGCGTCTGTCGGTTGTTTATTCATGGTTGCCTATCAGGCTTGCTATAAACGTGCGTGACAAGCCCTGTATAACAATAATGATGCACTTCTTTTAAGTGTTTTAAAACATAGATCCCGTACAAAATGTCTCTGTGTTTTGGTGCTAGCAACAGTACAGTAAGACAGATGTAACGGGGATGGTGATCGGGGATATATATATACAGAACATTAATCCCAGCCGAGGACAAGCCAAGAATAATTCTAGAAGTCATTTGTCACTTTTTTGATTTTTTTTTTTCTCTCTTACCCTGCAGATAAGCAGCAAAGATGAAGATTTTCTCGATCTTTCAGTAGACGTGGAACAAAATACATCAATCACTCATTGTTTAAGGTAATCGGCCGTAATCATAAGTACGCGATTGTACTCTTATTACATTGTTCGTGGAAATTTCAAAAGGGCTGCAGTTACTGTTTCGTCGGTGAGAAATGGCATTTTAAACAGCAACATACAATGAAAACACCGACTTCCGGATTTAATACAAGGGATTCTGGGACCTTAACTTTTTAATGGAGGGTCTGATACGCAGTAAGCTTTGGTAGCTAAGCATGTATGTTTATAGGCTGGGCTCTTATAATAAAGGCAAAATAAGCGCATGGTCCTTGTGTTTCCCTGCTATTGAGGATGTGTTATAAGTATGAGGCTTTTTTTATTATGGTTGGTTTACAAAATGCAGAAATTCATCAATTTGTGTGTTCTTTGACTCTTAAAAGCATTTGCTAAAATAACCATTCTTGAATGGTATTTGTGTCGATGGGATAACGGGCCAGGCCGTCAGTGTAACGGGTTTCATAGCATTACGTTTGCAAGCTGTAGTTTATTAAGGACGTGTGGATTTTGAACCTGATCCAGCAGGTCCTCCATGCCCCCGAGCTGTTCTCCCTGCAGAATGTCTTGAAAGGCTTCCATTAAGTGATGTATTCTGGCCCTTGGTGGCAGATCGCAATGATCATCAGGCTCTCCAGGGCACTTCTGCTTCATTTACCGGTTGGGGAGATCAGAGAGAGATCCACCATATCAGCCGAGTTACATACACCGGAGGCTTGTGTCTGGTCTTATAGCATCGTTGCGTGACGGAACACTGTTGAAGTTCTGGATATGACTCTGTATGCCTGTGCTCAGCACTAGGTCCTGGCTGTTCTATCCACACAATAAATATAGGAATCGGGATTTATTCCTTGTATCTTTTTTCCAGTTTCTAATCAAAATGTCCATTTGTTTTATATATATGTAGAGGCTTCAGCAACACAGAAACCCTCTGTAGTGAATACAAATATTACTGTGAAGAATGTCGCAGTAAACAGGAAGCACACAAAAGGTAAATCCAATTATAACGTCTCTTCACTGCGGCTGTACGGCAGACTCTGAATCTAGTAGCAGTTGGAAGACTTATGGGTTAAATAGATGTTGCTTCTTCCCTTCCTTTCATGTCGAGGTTTATTGAGACAAATGTATACATTTTCATTTTTAAAACTGAAAAGATATGACATCATTGTGCTGTTATATACATTGTGCGGTTATATATTCTATCACTTTTATTGTGCTAGCCAAGTCACCTTAAAATAACTGAGCATTCCAACAAACCAGATTTATAAATGCTATTTTAGTCATAGAGCCCAAAGCCTTCATCACCCTCACCATTTGAAAGTGTAAATGAACCTGATTGATACGAAACGTATCGCATATCCTACAAGGTTCTAGAACAGCTGATGTTCGATGTATCCCTATGTAGTGCAATATCATTTAAGAAATGCATTCTGCTGTATGTAAAATCTTCAGATTTCTCACATTTTCTGTTCTTTCTACAAATTTGGCACTTTATCACTTAATCCAGCATCAGAAAACTTTCTATTACTGTTGAATGCCAGACGCTTTAATCGGGTGAAACTTTGCCTTGCGTGAATTTGCTTGTCCAACTAGGACAATTCATATTTCGTGTGGAACAGCACCTTTAAATCTTTCCATGTAATTCACTGTTATCATTGTTATTATGTTACATAGCACCATCATATTCTGCAGATCTGTGCAAGCGGGTCACACACAATGTTTTCCGCGAAAGTATGCTTTATTTACTTGAAATAACAATTTGAGGAATTGTGCTATATAAAAGTCTATCCTGGGGTCCTCTGAAAGAGACGGTTACCCCGCAGTAACATGTTCTGCATGGTGACATCCTACACTATGTTCTTCACTGTGGTTTTATGTCATCCTGGTGCATAGTCTTTTTATGAAGGTCAACACTATGCAATAGACCTAACACTCTTTAATCTGTTCTTTTTTATTCTATTTTTTCCCCCAGGATGAAAGTAAAAAAGCTGCCCATGATTTTAGCTCTTCACCTGAAAAGGTTCAAGTACATGGATCAGCTGCATCGATATACAAAACTGTCGTATAGGGTAGTATTTCCTTTAGAACTTCGACTTTTTAATACGTCAGGAGACGCTACCAACCCGGACAGAATGTATGACCTTGTAGCTGTGGTAGTCCACTGTGGAAGGTAACTTGTTTTGAGACCTTTTTAAATGCATAGTGAATACAGTAAGATGAAACATTAACTCTCCTGCTTACTCTTGCTAATAAACCTGATTGTCCTGTGGCAGCTTTTAACAGGGCTCTTGGCCATTTTAGCGCAACCTAATAGTCTCATAGACCCCAGTGAGGACCATATGGCTCCTCCTGTTTTCCTTCTTTTAAGCTTAGTCTCATTTATATATGTATTTGAGGGGGATTCCTCAAGCTCCACATTTTCTTATGAAGCTTCTACTCGAGTATCATGTTCATGCTTGGTATGATATTGTGTGCAATATCAATAAAAGTAAAAAGCTGATTATAAGGTCTGGACTTGTGCTTCTAAAATGGATGTCATCTTGGTAAGATGTTCTAAAACAATAATAGTATTTTTGTCACTAATATTAAAGTCTGAGAGAAATAATTGATAGACGTGCTTTTGATGCAAAATTAATCTGATTTGGTAATTCAGAAATTTACTGAATATGTAATGAGATTGTATGAACCTGAACAGTATGTGAAAGTTTTATAAAAATTGGTAAATCAAGTTATGTATATAGAAAAAGTAAATTATAAGCGGGACTTTGTTGAGGTGGATACCGTGGAATAACAATACACCACTTTATAGGGGGACACTTGATGTTTTAACCATAAGTAAAGTTCATTAATTAAAACTATCACTGCAAGCAGCAGTATAATTGTTTTGGCAGTATTTATCTCAAAACCCTCAAGGATTTGTGTATGCGTGGCCAGTCCATCAGTCTTACCTGTTGCCTATCATGAAATTCTTCTCATCCCTCAGCTATTGTTAAGTTGCTGATCTTTGTTAACCAGTTCAAGCAGCTTTAGTAAAGGCAGATGAAAAGAATTTCATGATGGGCAACAGGTAAGACTGATGGACTGGCCACGCATACACAAATCCTTGAGGGTTTTGAGATAAATACTGCCAAAACAATTATACTGCTGCTTGCAGTGATAGTTTTAATTAATGAACTTTACTTATGGTTAAAACATCAAGTGTCCCCCTATAAAGTTCCTTCAGAATCATTATTTATCATCTTTATAGTAGTTTTCAATAAGATGCATCTCTCACTGATCCAAGTGTTCAGCTTTCTGCCGTTCAATCATTTCAGCCTTGAAGCATCTGACAAGCTTAAACACAATATCTTTTCTGTATTTACAGTGGACCTAACAGAGGACATTATATTGCAATAGTGAAGAGTCATGATTTTTGGCTGCTGTTTGATGATGACATAGTAGAGGTAAGTGTCTTGAGCTTCTCTGATAGCATGATCATTGCTTTGAACATTAAGCACTGTGTGGAGTTTATGGTTAAACTCTCCCAAGTCCAAATGGGAGATGCCACAGTAGATTGTAGAAAAATCCTGTAGGGCTTCCAGATGTAGTCGGACAAGCAGGTGCTGACCAATTAACCCGACATTGTGGTAGCAGACCACCAGAAGACAGCAGTGGTGATAGATGTAGCGGTGCCAAGTGAGAGCAATATCTGAAAAGAGTATGAGAAGTACCAGGGCCTGAAAAAGGAACTAGAGAGGATGTGGAAAGTGAAGGCCAAAGTGGATCCAGTGGTCATAGGAGCGCTAGGGGCTGTGACTTCTAAGTTGGGCAAAAGGGCAACATCAGAACACTCCAGAAGAGTGCAGTGCTAGGAACCCGTGGTTGAGGAAGACACATACCACCCATAATGTTGACAAGGGAATTTTTATTATAATACGTGTTCAAGTATATTACTTCCTTTTTGTTGTAGTTGCTCTGCATGTGATTAGAGTCATGATTAGACACAAACACGTGTATCTATACACACATAGGTAAGTACAACCTCGGGTAAACAGCAACACATGACATATTACACATTTTCATCATTTAGTCAACACAGATAAAGCCAAAATGGAGAAGCCATGTGTGGAAAAACTGACTACACCCTTCCTGTTTCCATAGTAATTAAGTAGCAGACAGGTGCTGCTAATCAAATAAATCATCAGCAAGTGTGGCCACCTCTATAAAAGCCAACGTTTTAGCAGTTTGCTGGTCTGGAGCATTCAGATGTATATGTTAAAACAATGACAAGAAGGAACAACATCAGCAATGATCTTAGAGAAGCAATTGGTGCTGCCCATCAATCTGAGAAGGGTTATGAAGCCATTTTCAACAGCCAGAGATTATTCAAAAGTGGAAAACATTCAAGACAGTTACCAATCTTCCCAAGAGTGAACATCTTGGAGAAATTGCAATACACCCAAAACCCACATTTCAGAGTCTGCAGTTTGTGCATAAACAAGTGCCCACAAACCCATAATAAACTGAAGCAAAGATGTAAAGAAGAGTCGGCCAAAATTCCTCCACAACAATGTAAGAGACTGATAGTCATACAGAAAACAATTCAAGTCATTTGGCTTTATTTTTGTTGTATAAATCATGGCATGCTGTAATACGTCATGTGGTCATCTGAGGCTGTATTTACCTAATTTAGACCTGCTAATGCTTATTTGGTGGTCTTTCTATGGTTTCAAAGGAAAGCCCTGTTCTGAAAAATGGATGTGTAATTTCTGTGGGTACATCAAACACGGAAAAGTGCAATCCTAATAAAACACACATATGGTGAAAATGAAAAAGTGGTACCAGTACAAAGTTAGTGTTGTATGAGCAGAAATGTCCTGGTGCGCGGAATGCCAAGGTGAATTAAGCAGATTGCATCCTAATTCCAATATTTTTGTGCATTTCGGCTTAGCTGATTGTAGGGCTGCAACTAACGATTATTTTCATAATCGATTAGATTAGTTGTGATATTTTTTCGATTAATCGGCTAAAAAAAATGATGTAAATTTTCAAATTTTATTTAAAATAATTTAATAAACAAATGATGTTAAATACAAACAGCAGAATACATTTTTTTTTGATAAAATGCATTTCTTGTCTTTATTTCCCAACCAGCCCCCCAATTTATGCACATTTGAGCCCAGGCTTGCCACGCTGCCTCCCGGACATTCCACGCCACCTCCCACATATGCCACGCCACACTGCGTCCCACATATGCCACGCTGCCTACCACAGCACTCCCCGCTGCCCGCTGCCT